>LHUT01007265.1:0-10917 GCA_001412135.1 Silene latifolia subsp. alba | reverse complement strand
TGATAAATTTAGGGGTTATGCAACTTTAAGTAATTTTATTTAATGAAAAAAAAATAATGGTAAGTGGAGGTAGCCCGGGCGAAGCCGGGCACCAATACTAGTAATAATAAAAACACAAACCAAACATTCAAACTTTTTGTCACATCAACATTTATCACTTATTCACCCATTTACCCTCCACCTCATCAACAACACAATTCTTTTAAAAAAAAGAATAAAGAAAATACCAACAAACAATAAATTTTCATCATCCGTCATATTCATTACCTATTTTATAAATAAAAGCCCACCAAACAACTCTTGACCCGTTTATTTGTGTAAGGCGACCATGAACAAGATTATTATACAACGAGTCATTTTAATAACTCTCTTTATTCATTACCTTTTTTATGTTTGGATCCGTTTCACACATTTTTTTTTATGTAAAACCATCTTATACAAGTGACAAGATCCAATGTTTTCTTTTGAAGCAATCGAAAAAAAACATTTCGCAAAAGCTTACCATTTCATATAGAGTTCTTTTTCCAGCAGCTTTAGTCAATAGTTTTTATATTATAGTGGTTAAATAACAAAGTCTTTGAAATAGAATGCATAATGACAAAATTATGAAAGTCCCGTGCATTGCACGGGTAGCAAAACTAGTTTTATTAGTGAAAACATAAACCTTTCATAATTTGAACTTGAAATTTCATGACCATTGACTCTCTATCATGCGAGATATCATCTGAAGCAGATGCATGGTTGGGATGTTTTTTTCATTACGCAAAATATGGAGAAGCTAAATTTCTTGGGGTGATTTCCCTACATAATACTATGAGATAAAATAATTATTTATGTATGGTTATTTTAAAAATAATTTCCACTATATTGTTTATGTAGGCTTGGACGATCTAAAGCAAATGGAAATAAAAATAAAATTGTATTTCCTTATATAATGTAATGTTAAAGAATTATTTCCTACATATAGTTCATTTAATTCCTTATTTTTTATTTTTATTTTAATAGATTATAAATAATTATTACTCACATATACTATTATTCCGTATATTATACTAAGTTTAAATTGCATTTATGACAAAAAAAATAATTAAATATTTTCTTTTAAATTTGTAAAAAAATTATTTTATGTAAATACATTTTTTCATAGTTTTATCTAGTGATTGTTATATTGATGATGTTTATTTATATTCACTATTTGTTAAGATGCACCAAAAATTGAGCGCACCAATTTTTATTTGAAGTGTACTTACTCTCGAAATTCTGATTTATAGAAAAAATTAGATGATATAGGAAAAAAAAAACTCAAACAATGATATGAAATATACGGTTAAATTGACATAAGTTTGATCTTACCATTTATGATACAAACAATAGCTACAATTATGAAAAAGTGTACTACATAATATAAATTCACACAAATCGTAATTAAAATATTTTTTTTTATCATAAATATAATATAAATTTATTAAAAATGGAGTAGTAGTATATGTGAATATTAATAATATATTACTTATTAAAATTTTAAAATAAATAAAGCATTCAAGAAACTATATTTAAAGAATAATGTTTTTAAAATACATTATATACAAGGGATTCATCCAAATTGTTTTTTTATTACATGCCTATTGCTTTGGATTATCCGATCCTACATCAACTATATGGTGGGAATTAATTTTAAAACAACCATATGTATGTAATTATTTTTTGTTATAACATTATGTAGGAAAACACCCGTTAGTTACGCCAATTACCTATAATTAGTTGGTTTACATTAATGCTTGTGTAAAACCGGCTTACACATGTATTAGTGTACACTTAAAATTTAACATGTTTGGTTAAAAGATAAAATACACACGCATGTTAAATTTCTCATAAAATATTTACTCATTTTGTCTTCTTTTATATGAGGATCAATTGATGAAAACTTTAATGTTGCACTTTTTAAAACATAACACCTTATGAAAAGTTTTTAAAACTTAATACCTTAATGTGCATTTCATTCACATTTTGGTACCTTAAGTGGATTTAGCCAAAAAATGGAATATTCCGGCCATTTTTTAAAGGCATGACGACGTATTTATGATGCCCTCCGTTCACATTTTCAACATCTTCCATTCCCTCTTATAACTACAAGTTACGGTTGATTCAATCTCGACAATATTTCACATTTTTTAGGCCAACTATCTATAATGGTAAACTACTAACTAACTACTCCGTAGTTTCTATTACTTCCTACGAACTTTGTTATGTGGTTGGGAAACTTTCCCGTTATTCAAAAAAAAAAAAATATTTTAATGAGATGAGGTAAACCCGCATTTCGGTAATGATTTTAATGAGATGAGGTAAACCCGCATTTTATGAACATTGTCACTAATGATTTTAATGAGATGAGGTAAACCCGCATTTCGGGTTTTTCCAAAAAAAAAGAAAAAGAAATGTCTAACCAGGATAGAGATCAGCTCTTTTACTTTTGACGGAGTCAGGATTTAAAATTAGGGAGGTAAAATATTTTAGCAGCAACAAACTAGTAATGTACGAGTAATAAAATTAAAATTTTTTCACTGTTTTACGTGGCAACCGTCCTTGCAAACCCATCCCTTACTAAATTTAACAATATCATGCCATTTACACTTTTCATAACTATCTTAACTTGAAATGTTAACGACTAATCTTTTAGTAGATTTTTCTTAATTAAGGTTTTCCATGGTATGACAGATCAAAGAAAATAATTAAAAGTCCAATTATAAACAGTTATAATTGAATTTTATCCCAACAATTTGATTTTTTTTCGTAGTTTACAATTAGACACTTAATTACTGGTCTAGTTAGCTCATAAGTTGTGGTCATCTGCTCAGGGGCGAACCCAGGATTTTAAACTTGGGGTAGCGAATTTTTGAAACTTTAAGGTCTTATAATTGTCGATACACAGGTTACCTTACTTATATATAACTTCACTGTATTTTTAGCGACATTATTATCCTTTAAATCAAAAGAAAAACTTTGCATTACAGAGACGATGAAAAAAAAAGTTATAGTCTTTAATAGAAAGCGCAGAAGATTCTACCATAGTATGATCGTTTGAAAAAAAACAATTAAAAGCTAAGTAGAAAAATTACAATTTAAAGACACATTTTTGTTTACATTTTTTTTATTTACTTAGTGGAGGAATAATAGAGTTAATCATAGGTATATCTTAAAAAGATAAAAGATTAATAATGGGATAACAATCTAAATGATAGAGCAGGAAAATTAAAAATGCAAAAAATGCTACAAAGAAGGCTTGAACACAGGCTACCTAACTAAATAACTACAACATTTGCCGCTAGACTCACTAAGGCTTATATGACAATTATATGCACTGGTTTTTACTTAACTAAAGCAGATATTTGGGGTTGCAGACGACAAACATTCTTTCTTATATTTTTCAGTTTGGGGTAGCATTTGTTAAAGTTAAATCAAATGATTCTCATAATCCTTCCTAATCTTCTATTATTTGCATATATTACATTGTACTCCGTATCTTTTAGTGTTATTCTCTCCTATAATTAAGCTAATAAAATTGTATAATATAGGCATGTAGGTATAGGTTGATTCTCGTCCTATGTATAAATACCTATGCTTGTAATGGTTGTAATTAACACATTAATAAAACTACTTCTAAATCTTACATGGTATCAGGATATTCATCGATCCTAATACTCGTTCTTGTCGCTACTATCACCACACTCGGTGCATCCATGGCATCCCCCAATTCCCTTAACCCAAACTCTGACGAACCCACAAAACCCCTCGTCTCTATCCATTTTCCTAACTGCACCAAACTCACCGGCACCAACTACCTTTCATGGCAGTTTCAAATTACCCGTCTTCTTCAAGGTTATGGCCTTTTCTCCTTTCTCGACGGCACTTGTGCACCACCCCCCAAAACCATCACACCCACGTCCTCTCCCACCGATGCTAAAATTGCTGAAAAACCGACTCCCATCCCAAATCCGGCATACAACACATGGTTTCGTCAAGATCAATTGATACTTGGCGCGATCGCCGGTACCCTTGATGATACCATCTCCCCCATTCTCCTTGGCACAACCACATCAAATGATGCGTGAAAAACCCTTGCCACCACGTACATATGCGAATCCCTCTCGGGGTCACATACTACAAATCAAGGACCGTTTCAATAATATTATCCTTGGTGATAAAACCATCTCCAATTACATGTTTTCAGTTAAGGCATGTACGGATCAACTTGCTCAACTTGGCAAACCCGTGGACGCCGAGGACATTACCTTGAAAATTATCCATGGCCTAAACCAACCTCTTTATAAACCGGTTATTGATGCTGTGAGGGTTCGAGATACACCAATATCATTCGATGCCTTTCATGAAAAACTCATCCAACACGAATTGACCGTAAAAAATGAAACCCCGATCACCACCTTCCCTCCCTCAACCCACCAAAACTAATAACCGCGCTACTATTCCTCTTCTCGTCCAACCCACCAAACCACTCAAAACAACCAAACCTGTGGCATTATCCCCACCCTTACCCATCCACCTAAGCCATTTAAAGGGAAATGCAACGATTGCCGTGAACAGGGCCATGTCACGGGTGATTGTCCCCGACTTCAAACGCTTTTATCCAAATGTTAATTGTCCACCACCACCCTCGAAAAATAACAACAACCGTCCCTACGCCCACACTGCCACCACGACTAACCCCACCCCGTCATCCTATCTCTATCTCACCACATCTCTAATGACTTAAACACCCTCTCATTTCACTCACCTTATGATAGACCCGATAATCTCATAATTGGAGACGGATCCTCGCTTCCGATCACACACCATGGTTCTTTCTCTATCTCTACACCTTCTCATTCTCTTCTCTTTAATAATGTTTTAGTTGTTCCCACTATTTCTTGCAAACTCTTATCCCTCTCACAATTTTTTCGAGACAATAACGCCATTGCTTTATTCTCACCATCTTCTTTTTGCTTTGTGGAAACCTCGACGGGAGTGGTCGTTCTACAAGGTATATTCCATGACGACACCTACGAGTGGCGTCCTTTACCTCCCACTGTTTTCACGGCCCAAGCTTCCTCCTTCAACTCGTGGCGTCACGCTCTTGGCCACCCATCCAAAGTTGTCCTTCAATTTTTTAATCGCAAATTTAATTTTCGCATTTCTGATTTTTCTTATTGTACTGCGTGTTTAACAAATAAAAGCACCAAACTTCTATTCTCGGTTTTAACTCTTCACTCAAATTCCTCTTTAGATCTTATTTTCTCCGATGTATGGACCACTCCTCTCTTATCTCATGATTCTCTCAAATATTATGTAATTTTTGTTGATCACTTCACTCGTTACGTATGGCTATACCCCGTCAAAAACAAATCCGATACACTTATCACCTTCCAACGATTGAAAGCAATAATTGAAAAATATTTTCAAAAACCCATTCGTCAATTTTATTCAGATAATGGTGGTGAATACGTAAAAATGAACCCATACCTACTTAATAATGGTATCACGCATCTAACCTCTCCCCCACACGCCCGAACACAACAGCTTCGCGGAGCGTCGCCACCGTCACATTGTTGAAACGGGCCACTCCCTTCTTACCCTTGCTCAAATGCCCCCATCTTTTGGCCATATGCCTTCACCACGGAGGCTTACCTCATCAATCATCTCCCTAAATCTACACTCCAAAATCAATCCCCGTATGAAAAATTGCACAATCAATCACCTAACTATCGCAAACTTCATCCATTCGGTTCCTTATACCTTCCATGGTTACGACCTTACTCTACTCACAAACTCGGTCCCAAGTCCATGCCTTACGTTTTTGTTGGATACTCCAATAATCAAAGCGTTTATCTATGTCTTGATTCGAAAACTAATCGAGTCTACACTTCCCGTCACGTTCACTTTGTTGATTCCGAATTTCCTTATACATCACTCGCTCGTTTCACCTCCTCGCCAATTCATATCCCCATCGACAAATGGTGCACCCTCTCAGTATCTCTTCTTCCCCAATCCGATCCCACCACCCTTACACCTACTGTCACTCCTCCTGAAAACCCCTCCACCACCCAACCATCCTCCACCACTTCCCAACCTAACACTGACCTCGTCATTGACCCACACACCACCTCGCCTGTTACCACTTTGGCCACAAGTACCACTCCCTCTCGTTCTGTCTCAACACCTATCTCCCATACCCCTAATTCACTCTCACCACACCCCACTTTATCTACCCCTACCACCGCTTCCGCCTCTCCCCATCCCCCCACCTCCTTCATCGCCACGTCGACATGTTACCCGATTATCGAATAATATAGTCAAACTCAATCCTAAATATGCCAAACTAGCCGTTTCTCCCTATCCTTATTTAACTCCCACCACCATAAAACAAGCACTCATCGATCCTCAATGGCGTGCCGCCATGATCGAAGAAAACCAAGCCTTAATTCGGAATAATACATGGACTCTTGTTCCTCGTCACCTAGCCCAAAATATAATTGAATGCAAATGGGTATACCGAGTCAAATACAATCCTTATGGTAGCCTCAAGCAACACAAAGCTTGCCTCATCGCCAAAGGATTCCATCAACGTCCAGGTATTGACTACTCCGAAACATTCAGCCCCGTCATAAAACCAACCACCATTCGACTTGACAGTGTTTTCAAGGACCAACCGTCGGGATTAATTGATCCCGAAAACCCCTCCTATGTTTGTCAACTAACGAAAGCCATTTATGGCCTCAAACAAGCCCCGCGGGCTTGGTACACAAAACTATGTACCTTCCTTCTTGAGTATGGGTTTCGAAACTCTCTATCTGACCCATCGTTATTTGTTATACACACCAACATTGTTCAACCCTATGTCCTAGTCTATGTCGATGACATAATCGTCACTGGTCCCGACACACGACTCATCACACAATTCCTCACCACCATCTCTAATAAGTTTTCCCTCAAAGACTTAGGTTCACTTTCCTATTTTCCAGGAGTTGAAGTCACACCGACGGTCACTGGTCTACACCTCAATCAAACAAAATACTTATTTGACTTACTACACAAATTCAATTTCCATGAATGTAATCCTGCCCCGACACCTATGCTTCCATATCCATCTCTCTTTAAACAACCAGAAAAACCCATTGAAAACGAGTCTAACTTCCACGCCATCATTGGCAGTCTACAATATCTATCCCTCACTCGACCCGACATCGCATACCCGGTCAATAAACTCGCTCAATTTCTTAATCATCCCACACTTGATCACTGTTCATCTCTAAAACGTCTTCTTCGTTATTTATATGGCACTCTACACTATGGTATTCATCTCCACAAATCGTCCCCACTGTGTCTCCACACCTATTGTGATGCCGAATAGGGTAGTGACTCAGATGACTACGTCTGCACAAGTGGGTACCTTGTCTATCTCAGAAAAAAATCCGATCTCATGGGCATCCAAAAAGTAAAAGGCTCTCTCTCGGTCTTCCACCAAGGCTGAATTTTGTGCTATGGCAGACAGAACTTCGGAAGTGCTCTGGCTACGATCGCTTCTTACTGAACTCGGTATCAATATGCTCACTCCTCCTGCAATCTATTGTGACAACCTAAGTGCAACCCACTACTCTGCAAATCTAGTGTTTCACACTCGTATGAAACATCTCGCTCTCTCCTTCCACTTCGTCAAGAAACAGGTGCAAATTGGTACCATTCGAATTCAACACATCAATGGCTCAGATCAACTTACTGATGCTCTTACAAAGCCTCTTTACAAGCCCCGTTTTCTTGAGCTTATTTCCAAGATCGGATCGTAAGCGGGAATGTTAAAGATAAATCAAATGATTCTCATAATCCTTCCTAATCTTCTATTATTTGTATATATTACATTGTATCTTTTAGTGTTATTCTCTCCTATAATTAAGCTAATCAAATCGTGTAATATAGGCATGTGTGTATAGGTTGATTCTCGTCCTCTTGTATAAATACCTATGCTTGGAATTAACACATTAATAAAACTACTTCTATATCTTACAGCATTTGCCACTCTTTGCTCCTACGTAGTTTTGCCCCTGCATCTGCTTAGTCACCTGATGGGCCCCGAGGAAATAAATATGCTTGACACTCAAAAGTATGGGCTAAGTATGTAGTTTTAAAGCCTAGGAAAGTGGTCGTGCGAGGTTCTGATAACAAATGGCTTTGCTAACGCTCTAGTTAGTGTTGGTATTGGTATTATAGAGCTAGCAAAACATATTAGGTCGTGTTGGATTTTCTGGATTTATGTTCGTGATATTTAATGGTCGTTAACATTTCAACATCAACTCTATCCACACGCAAATGGGTTTGAGGATTATACAAATGGAGGAGATCAAGAGAGACAGACCATTTGACGAGATAAGTGTAATACACCTAAGTTTCCAATGTGTGTTTAATATATTTCCTATCTTTAATTAATAATGTTGGTGGTTCTTTTGACCTAAATGGTGTCCTTTGGGTAGTTTGGGTGAACTTCGGGAACGAAGTTCTTTTTAAGGAGGGAAGACTGTAATACCCGGTAATTTAATAGCATGGTTAGTAGCTAGTCTAGATGGAAATGTGTTTCATAAATAATACGAAGTAATTGGGTATTTTATATTTTATACTTCCTCCAATTTCATTTATTGTTCCTCTTTCCTTTTCCATCCACTTTTCTAATTGTTCCCTCTTTCCTTTTTTGGACAACTTTGTGTGGTCCAAAATCAATTTCATGTGGGGTCATGTGTATTCTGTGGTCCAAATTGATTCCCTTATTTCTTATGGCAAAAATAAAGGGGAACAATAAATGAAATTGGAGAGAGTATTTTATATTTTATAAATAGTATTTACGATTTAATGAATATGTCGTGAGACGAAAAATAATAATAAAATAATGGATGATAAAGTGAAGACGAGTTGGGCCGAGTAATATGCTTGTAATATGGTAGTAATAATAATACTAGTAATTTTATCTTTAATAATATAATAATAATAATAATAATAATATAGTAATAATAATAATAGTATATAATATCCTTTCCTAATATCTTTCTATGTGACCTACCCTACTACTATAAATAGGAGACATAAGCCTTATATTGACCTTATTCTTCATAAAAATCTGAATAATTCATAAGGGAGGAGATATAGAAGAAAGAAGAAGGAGAATTAGATTTAATTATCGTCTCAAGGTAAGCCCGTCTTATAAAACAATGTATTGATTTTGTAATTGCTATAACTCGTAAACTAGACCACCGTAGGACTAACTAAGGTCGTGACCATGACCATGGACCACCAGGGTGTGACCGGACCCATCATTGACCACCGTTGACCGGCGGGAAGGAGGTTGTTATTAGGGTCTTTCGTTGGTGGCTGGGTGTGTTTGTATCATGGGTTATATGGGTTTTTTACCCTTGTTTCGTGTGACCCAGACCTGACTGAGACTGGGGTTGGTATCTGGGTGAAGGGTCGATTGTATTGGGTGGTTTTGGGTGGTCAAGGGTGGCGTTTTGTGCGGTAGTTGGCCGAAAAACGCGAAACAGGGGAGGTGTTGGGTCTTGTTGCAACCGTCTTCAAGTAACTGTCGTGGCCTGTGTAGTGGTGTCGTGGGGACAAGGATACCATCCATGGAACCACCGTGAGTCAGGGGTGACGAAGGTGGTGGGCAGATGTTGTGTGGTGTCGCGTGTGGTGGTGTGTGAGGGAAGTTGCGTTGGGTTGTTGCGTGAACATTGTTGTTGTTGATGTGGTGAATTGGGTTTCTAGGGCACGGTGGTATGGTCATGGTTGGTGGTGGTGGTCTGTAGTTGTGGTTGTCTGTGGTAGTGGTGGTGGTCATGAATAGTGCTGTAAACTGTGAGTTGTATAAGTTGCATCGGTTTCGTATGTTGTTGTTGCGGGGTTAAGGCAGGCGTTTAGGAGGGGCTCGTGAGAAGGTTGGTCGTGTTGGTCTGAGTTGGTGGTGCCGTGGAAGGTGGGTGAGTGTGGCGGTTGGTTAGGTGTTGGTTGGGTGGTGGTTAGGAGTCGGGATTTTGGGGTTGTTGTTATGTGTGTTGTCGTGGGTGAGGGGATGGGCTTGGTGTGGGTTTTTGTAAGGGTTGTTTTACACGTGGCCCTTAGACATTATTATATTGTAGGTGTTGTTAGACGGGGTTTTGGTGAATAGGGTTTGGTTGATGGTCGGGTTTGGTTTTAGTTTGAGACGGGTTTATAAATATTAATTTACGTAATAATATAAATATAATGATTAATGAATAATGAATAAGTAGTTATATAAATAGTAAATTGCTTTATAATTAGTTTAACTATTTTATATAATTAGATTTGTTAGTAATTCTATATGATTATTATAATTGCTAGGTGACGGTTTTAGTGAGGAATTCTATTGATTGCTCGGATTGCTTTAATTGGATTTGCTTATCAGGTAGGAATATCCTACTCAACCTTGTGTTATATTCTTGAATGTCTGAGCTATGTTTTATAAAGAATTGTGGCTAAGCGTATTATATTAAATGTTGTGATGGATATCACGGTTATTTATACCGTTGCGAATATTATTGATAAGTCGTACGAGTATTGTGATGAGTTGTGCATAGCATGAGAGATGCTACTGCTAGTTGTGCATAGCAAGAGAGTTGCTAGTGCCAGTTGTGCATAGTACGGAGGGTACTACTGCCAGTTGAGCATGGCATGAGAGTACCACTGCCAGTTACACAGTTGAGCATGGTACAAAAGTACTACTGCCAGTTATATAGTTGAGCATATCACGTGTTAAGAGAGTTGTTGATAGGCTAGCGCACACCTATGCAAAAATAAATACCCTAGACACAAATGAATGTAGTACGTTGTGGTCGAATCCGCAGAGAGACGGTAGTTGTTAATTAG
>LHUT01007261.1:0-10921 GCA_001412135.1 Silene latifolia subsp. alba | reverse complement strand
AAGATTTCCGGATAAAAAATTTGGGTATTTCGTGCATAGTGGCAAACCTTAGGGATACCGCGTAAATTATCCGTATTCAAAATACAATTAATAGTGCACCTCATTTTATTTGTTTTGGATGACGAAGGAACCTGGAATCGTTGCCTTACCATGCCTCGAGTATAAGAGTATAAGTGATAACCTGCAAACCACGCATACCATGTCAGCTACACTTTTTACAAGGATGACGTGAAAGAGAGGGAAGGGGACGGGAGGATTATAGAGCAGGTGTTTTGAAAACAATTTCCCTTTAAATCTTTCCTAAATTAGAGGATTTTTTTAATTTTTAATTTGCATACGTTCTATCGGTCAAACATAAATTGTCAAGAGAGAGCGCAATGAGAAAAACCCAAAGATTGACCATACAATAAAAAGAACATATAAACCAAAAAATGTAACAAATGTACTTCGCAGCTGTAAGAAAGTCCCAACTCTAGGACCGAAAAAATAAATAGAAAGACCGAACTCTCAAAGGACAAGCAAGCAGGAATATCGCGCTTCAGCTCCCCCAAATTCCGTTTTGCATATAGTCTACATTATGAGAGCACAAGCAAGTGATTTCCATAGATCCCAAGTCCAAACGCACCAAGCTGCATGAATGATTATCATCTCATTCTACATCTCTTATGTTTACTCAGATTTTGGTGTGCTTCTAGAGTTAGTGATCCTTGATATAATGCCGTCAATTTCGTCCTCTTTCTTATCGTAGATATAAAAGGCTGTGAACATGATCAAAATTCCTACAATATATACATAACACTACCATTAAAACACATCATGAAGAATCGCAAACATACATTTCCCCATTTTTAATTTTAAAAAAGAACACAAATGAGTAGGTTCTGTATTGAAAAAGGTCAAGTTAAAATAGATTTAAGAATTAATTCAGAACGCTTATATTATCTTCCTACCTAGGACCCAGATCGGATGAGTAAGGGTTAGTCTTTGTGAACTTTAAAAGGGGTAGATTTTAAATTAATAATAATTTTAAAGACAAATAAGAGTAATAAAATTAACAAAATGATCAAATCTCAAGAGAACCCGAGCCTAGCTTCATGTTTTTCTGAGTTGGCCCAAACTTTACGACCTTCGAGCGAGCTCAAATATCTGAGTTGATCGTGAGCCTTGTGAATACATTTGGTAAATTATGAATACATTTAATATTGGAAGTTTCTTTTTTTAAGGTTAGTTACGAGGGTTTAACATTGTTGGCTATGGTGGAAAGAATGCGGAAAAACCATAAACTGCTTAGAGAAGAATCTAGGAAGAAAAAAGGAGTATGGACAGCGTGTAAGACAAACCATGAAGAGAAATAACTGGAAAACGCACCAGACAAGTACAAACGCTGAAAAGAGATGGCACTAAGAAGACCCACAATCACAAGAGCGACAGCAACCTGTTCCATTTGAAGACCAATGATAAGCTTAACTCATACATTGAAATGCTTTGTTAGACATTTGAATAAAGCAGCAAAGAAAAAAAAAATTAACAATTAACAAGCAAGTCATGAGAATGAAAGGAGCAGGCGAGTATTTTCACACGCCTAATGAGGTGGAATCAACTGTGATGGAAAATTGGAAACTGCAGAGAATGAACTGCAGAATACCAATGCCAAGCAATCATAAATTTTGCCGAATTAGACGAGCAATCTATAATAGGCAGCAAATGAGCTACTCTCTAGGTGCACTAGGATACTTTCTGTCTATATCTATTATCTAAGCAGTATGCACTCATACTCTGCTGCTCACAGCTAGCATCATTGCTTACCATTTACCAAGTTACCAGATAATGCAGAAAGTTACATGTCACTATAGGAGTACTATGAACATATTAAGTGCCGGCCAACAAGATCATAAAAATTTCAATAGAAGTTACAAAGAATGTTAATATTTAGATTAATTCAAACGCTAGGAAGCTAATGTCCATGCTTTCTACACGCTTTCACAATTATCTTTCCTTTAGCTCCTTTTAGATAGTTTCACAAGGGTTTCTGAATTTTCATTTTCATTTTATGTTTTTCATATTTGTTTCATCATTGTGAACTGTGCTCTTATTCCATATGATGGATCATGTTTGCCAAACCAAAATTGAAAACACACTATCTTTACCTTCAGAAACAACATCCAGTCACCGCCCCTGCAGAGCGTTTTAAATACATCAACTGCAGTGTTCCACTGTGTGACAACTGAAAGTGCAGCTCTGTTTGTCTTCTCCTCCGAGCAGTGAAAAGCAGACACGGGAACTTTCTCTATAGTACATCCGAATCTGTACATACGGATTTTCCATTTTTTTTCCAGCAACAAATACACCATCAGTATGTTTACTGTATAAATATTAAATCCCTCCACCAAAACAACATTTACTCTCTCCATAATAGATGCAGCAACGTTTCATTTTTTCAATAGACAATACCAGAGAAATTCACTAGTATAGAGGTCAAAAGCACTACTTGACACGTATAAAGACATGCCTAGGATGCCAGTTGAGGAAGAGAGTTAAGGTATAGCCTTACTGCATCTTTACTGAGCAGTGAACAAGGCACTACATGATAATTGGAAACAGTACAAAGAAGGCCAAATGAAATTGAGTAATCAATGCACAACATAATAGTATAATATGATCCAGAGGAGCATAATCAGCAACAAACTCAAAAACAAATTGTCCTGAGCTCTTGTTCAGAAAGTGATGGTGGTTAGTAGTTGGTGATTCTGCATTTTTTTTGAACCCTTCAAGTGAATACATTGCTATATTAATACTAAAACATATTCACAAAGATTTTCTCCATACAACTTTGCTGGATGGAATACATTAGTTTGCAGAAAATTTTGGCCGACATAAATAAGATACCTGCTAACTGAATAATCACGTGATTTCTTTACTGACTGGAAACATCACTCTTTTGGCCTTTTCACTTGTGGAGACTCGATTGAACTAAAAATTCTATATTAGGGAATTATCGATCAATTTCAGGTGGGGGAAAGAAATGGAAAGGAAATAACACAAACTAATCATACATTCTTTCAGGCAGATTGGCGTGAATGTACAGGAAAACAGCTACCAGCAGGAAGAGTTTGCATATTGTTGCGACCATACTGTATCCAGATGCAACAAAGTTGTAATAGAACGCAAGCAAAATAAGTATGGTGGCCAGACTTTGCTTTTCATCCTTCCAAAGGAGCACATCAGCAACTGCAATGAGCCCAAAGTGAATAGCAGCTTATCAATGAGCATGACCAACCAAAATGGGTCTTTCCTCTGCTAATAAAAGGACCATTAATAAATGCACAAGATTTCTATAGTATTAGTTTCACAATCTCTCTCTTTTTCTTTTTAAAGAGAGAACATCACAATGTAAATTTAAAATCTAATTGGCAATAAACACAAAAGGCTGCTCCAATAAAGTTATATACGGAGTATTAAGTATGTCCTAATCAAGTGAGTAAATTTAAAATTTTGAAACTGAAGTTTAATATTGCAAAAAAGAGCAAAATATTACTTTCGCACTGCTGTCTTCTAAAATGGGAAATATGTTCAGCAGAGAGCAAGTTAATGAGTGGTATAGTAGTTATAGGGTCACATCCTCACAGGAGACTATAGCAGATCACACAGTAAAACCCCAAGTTGCTAAAGATCAGTAATATGACAACTTCATTCGAACTGAGGAGCCTTTGAGACATACTACACAATTTTGCAGAGCTTGAACTGCATGCCGCCATTTTGAAGATAGACGTTTACAAAAAAATGTTTCAAATCACTAGCTAGCCACATCAAAGATTCATCTCTTCCTAGATGTAATATGTTGGACTGAGAGCTTTATACTTTTATCATTTTGCTAACTTCATAAAAAAAGGAGTTTGGAGTTTTGGACCTTTAAAAGTGGTATCCATATAAGAAACTGAAAGAATAAAAGATACACCGTAACAGCTAACAAGTAGAGAATGTGGAGTAGATTTTCTGTGAAAATGTTCCATACAGAATTTATATGATATCTGCTGGTTTCATACTAAAATATGATACATTTCACATAAAATTTCTACGATAATAGTTTCACCCAAAAGTTTACAGAGATGGTTCAACATATGAAGTACTGAAACTAAGAATTAAAATACCTCTGCCACCGCCAAGATATCTGTGAATTTTAGACTGTCTATGTTTTCTAGGCTGCTGTTCTGCCCTTAAGTGTGAGTAAGACTCTATTGTCTTCTCTAGACCCTCCTGCACCATCAAACGCCAGCAAAAGTTAAATTAATTTCTTATTGCATCTGAACTCTGAAGGATGGTGACATACACCAATCAAAATTTACGTTAGACAGTTTCTTTTCATGCTCAAACAATATATGGAGAGCCACAGGCGGAGGCTTGCAGTTTAGACATTGTCCACATGGACTTGATTGATCTTGAAAACCGCATTTAACATTTACCAAGGCTTTTGAAAGGCCAGCGAATGTCTAGTGTGGTAGTGCCTAAAGACAGTAGCGATACGGATGACAAACAACCAGATGATACCATGAGAAGACATGAATCCTTTTCCCTACTGATTTCAAGTCATATAACCATCAAATTAGAGCTGTTTCCTAGACACAAAGATCACGTTTGAGTTTTCCAGCACGATGAATTTAAATGCACTACAATTTATTACTGGATAACATATCTGGGAAGAAAGATAGAAGCTCCAATGGCCTAATATTTCCTGATTAAACCTTCTAAGATCGTTCAAAACATTTCCTTTCTCAAATAGGCATTAGACTAACCATTTACACCCCATTTTAAAAGGGTAAACCATGTGAGTTGAAAAGATTAAAATCAATTGAATCTTTTTAGAATGAAAATGAAGAGTACTCACAACACTATTCGATACAAAAATTAGCCAAACAACATCCTCAACATCCAAATTTTGGAAAATCAGTGCCATCAACCAAAATAATTCTAAAACATCATTTAAGAAAGCACGAACTGAAACTCATTTAATATTCTGTTTGAGACCTGATTTGGAGGTATCCAGTACTTTGTAGATATGCGAATGTACTGTGATCGCAACAGGGCTCTAGAGCCCCTGAGTAATGGGCTAATGGCAATGATTGAAATAAATGGCCGCCAATTTAAATATTTAGTGCAAAGAGCTTATTTCGAAACAAATTAAATATAAGAACCTGGAGTGACACAATGGGTGAGTAGCCAAGTCGATCAACTGCTTTTGAGCAACTAAAAGTCCTATCACACGAAAGAAGTCTGATTCTTGAAGGGGTCAGCTGTGGAACTTTCATACCATAGGGGGCCAATATTCTATAGATGAACTCTACCAAGTGAGCTATAGGCATCATAACAACTGCAGGAATTTTTATTCTAGGCCTGCAAGCAGAAGACCATAAGTAAATGTAACAAACTACAGCTTAGTACCACAAAGTGGCATAATCAAATAAAAAACAATAATTAACGAGAAACACAAAAATTTATGACTAAGGCCAAAAATCCATCTTATAGGCAAGTAGAGAAAAAATTAAAATTAGATTGACGGTGGAAAGGGAGTGGCTGGTTCCAGGCAGCCCTGTATGAACTGATCAAAACCTACTACAGCAACAGACCTTTCATAGCCTAGGCCCTCAAGTATGATTGACATAAAGTCCCAAAATTTGATAGGCTCCATATTTGTAATGAAATATGCCTGCAAACAAAAGATAAACGTTAATTACTTAAAATTGAACTTTCTCTAATTATCTTGGTGAGCTCAGCAGCCTTGTGACTAACAAATAACTGATCATTTAACATTGGAAACAAAAATGGCAAAAGGAACTGCGGAAAGCTCCCGTCTTAATCTGTAAACTATATCATAGAATCATCATTACTTTTACATCCAAGCTAAAAACACAGCTGTCAAATATTATGGTGACATCAATAAAGTTAAGAATAGCCAGGAGGCCATAATGCTCTAAATTATCTGAGTGCTTAACACTCGGGCTCCGCTATTCTTAACTATTTTCCTGATTCGCAGAGAAGTTCAAATTTCATTTTTCAAAAACTTCACTTATGTTTTAAAAACAACAAAATTTCCAGAGATACATGTAAAATAAGTTCAGCAAAATAGGTGAAAATAATGCACTCAGTCCCTTACTACACTAACATTAGAATAAATAATGTCATCATAGGCCCAGAATACTAAACAGAGAAATTAATGACAGTTCCTCAAGAAAAGGATTGGAGAAACGAAGGAAAAAAAAAATGGTTGCGTACGTGCTCACTTTCTTAAGAGTTAAAGAAAACAATAATATCAATAACACAGCAAAGGCTAACGCAAAATACCTGGCCTGAAGCTTTCTCTGCAAC
The DNA here is from genome assembly GCA_001412135.1 of Silene latifolia subsp. alba. Lineage (NCBI taxonomy): Eukaryota > Viridiplantae > Streptophyta > Magnoliopsida > Caryophyllales > Caryophyllaceae > Silene > Silene latifolia. The sequence goes on along the minus strand of LHUT01007261.1, from coordinate 4,561 downwards.
TGGTCCTTTAGAGGCAAGTGCTCGTTCAGCACATATATGAGCATGAGCCACATTTCCAACATAGGTGAAATCATACATGTTGTTTCCATCTCCTATTATAAACTGCACCATTGTCATAAGGAAACACAAAATGTCAGGATAAGTAATACAGTAACAAATGTACACTTTACAACTGAAAACATCAATTTGAATTGAAGCACAAACTTCCCATCTCACTTTTGTTCTGCAGTGATACACCTTTTTTACCCTGATGGCAATTCTCAGTTTATAAACTACAGTTTTTAGTACTTCAATTTTAACATGGGGTAGCATTAATGCATGAAATTATATCATCAATATCAAAGATGCAAGCAGGAAAACACATAAAAAAACAAGAGTTATTCGGACAACATATCCTATCTGTTATATAACATTATTACACCAAGGTGACATGGAGCTGTGGACTTGTGGAGTAGTATGAGATGGCTGAGTGAGGCTAGAATTATAATGGCTTATGAGCTTGTTCTCAAGGTGTTAAGACATCGTATTAAATATCAGCTGCAAACCACCTTGTGGAACGTCGGGAACGACTGTCGAGAGTGAAACAATGACTCGTTCACTTGTGAGGCAAAATACACTAAAGCTTACATCAGTGCCACATAAGACTACACAAAGGCACACTTAAGAGAACTGTCTACCAGAATAACGAAGCACTTACTCAATAGAAGCAGAAAATTGAGTTAAACAGATTACATCAAACTGAAACCAGCAATCCAGTTAAGATCGGCAATATGTCCAAAAGCCAATATTAAATGTTCAAATTTTGAAAACATTATGTCACCGTGGATCTCGTAATATCTGTGCACCTATGCGGTGCCAGCCTGAAACTCTTGTCATTATGACTTTGTGATACATAGGACACACATGTAAGCATGTTTTCGAAGCATACAGGAAAATAATTACTCCACGTGCATTTTCTGTTTCTAATAGCTACAGCCTACAGTACTTCAAACATCTTCAGCATTTCAACCTTTAATTTTAGGAGGAGAGTTACTAACTTGCTATACAAGAATAACAATGTACCACACGAGTCACAACAATTTACCTTGGACTTCCCTGCCCTAGCAGCAGTAACCAAAGATGGAACTAGTAGCCTGTCACCAGGGCCAAAGATACTGCTCGGACGTATGCAGCACGTAAGAAGCCCTTTTTCACCATTTGCCTTTAAGACCAGTGCTTCCCCCTCAGCTTTAGTGGCTGAATAAAAGTCATTATGCTGAAATTCAAAATTTTAAGTACATTAGATGAGTAGACAGTTCCCCACAAGTCCCCAAGCAAAAGGAAGGAAAATATTCGAAAGTAAACAAAACAGTAGAAAGGCATGGAAAACAGGTTTAATTTTCAAATAACAGAACAGAGCAACTTAAATTATCAACAGTATCACAGTGTACTAAACACACCAAGGGCTCCACTCTTTAAAACATGTTTCTATTGGAGCTTTTATAAGAAAGCTCTAATTTTGAACATCTCGCAGAATATCCACTCGAAGCATGATACTCCAGTTTTGAACAAGTGTACTTCAGTTTAGAGTTAGCATATACATTAGCATAGTTAGAGAGCTCCAGAAGCAAGTACCAAGGTCAATTAACCAACTTATTATCTATACAGAAAGAAAAGTAGAATCTTGTCTTAGCCTAAATTCTGTCTGCTGATAAATAGATGTAGTAAAACTGTAAAACTATACAAACTAGTTACATTAACCAAAAGCTACTTCATTGGACAATAAAAAAAATACACTCTTATTCCTCAAGGAACAAACCCTGATCTTTATCAAACTAATGGCAATTTGCCTCTTTAATGTTCTTTGGATTGTTCATTTGCTTTGGAACTATTATGGAAAAAAGCAAGTTCATCTATTGTCAAAAAGTCGCTGATGAGATTCTCGGTGTTTAATAGATTGTTCGAGAACATATATGTTTTGTGAATGTAGGGGCAAGCGTTCGTGCGTTCGACCCCTTATATAGAGACCTAACTTCTTGTATTATCAACTCTTTGGGTCATGTTTTAACCCAGACAATCATGTACAGACCCAATTAAGATGCAAGTCAAATTTATCACTAGATTAGTCTCTTTAGAGATATTTAGGTTAAGATTGTAAGTTAACATTCCTTCTTCTCTCATTTATCTTTCTGCTTCTCATTTTAGGAATGTAAAGATAAGTAAATGTTATTTGAAATTATACTTTCAAAGGCATTCCCTAACCTTGAATCAGTATGGGCAAGAGAAAAAGAATATAGAAAATTAAGTAGCCTATATATAAGAAAATATTATCGAAAATATATAGACGAGCATTGGCAACACATTTATAACAAATAGGAAACGGCAGCCGTACCTTTACTGGATACGACAAAGATTCATCCCCATTGATAATTCCATGCACTCCGTCAAAGACAACGCTCGGAGAGCTGGTATAGATTAACCTATTCACTTGCAATGCAACACAAGACTCGATCACATTCTTGGTTCCTGCAATAAAAATTGTAGAAGCCACAAACGAGACATGGTTTTAGAATGGAACCACTAATTACCATCCCAAATACTCCAATTAACAAAAAGCAAAACAAGTTCACCTTCAACATTAACTGAACGTTGGAGATTGTAATTGTTAATTGACGAATCAGGCGCTGCCATATGAAAGACAACCTCGGCTCCTTGAAAAGCTGGACGATTTTAAAAAGTTTAGATGGGTCAAAATGTAACTTCAACAAAATGCTACACCCTACATCCCATTTAAATTTTCACTATTTGGCTATAATGGTCAACGTTTTGATTCGATACTTCTTCTTTTTACCAATATTCTTCAAATCAATCAAAATATAACTACAACAATCACCAATAAAACCTGATCAATGATGAACGAGGGACAACCTTTAAGAACTTGAGTCTTGTCCCTGAGATCGGCAGATACATACTGAGCACGCCCAACCTTCAACGCCTTTCCAAGAGCCCCATCCTCCTCATATGGCTCAAGCCGAATGGAAGGACCCAAATCAGCTATTCTAACACAATACATTTCATAACTAATCAGCATTTCCACCAAATGCCTCGCTGCAAAACCTCGTCCTCCGGTAACAACACACCATCTCTCTTGGCTTGACATTTTTAACTCACCTACCACAGCATTTATCACACCATCAGCATTGCTTAGATAAGCAAAGCATACTGAAAATTACACAAAACCGTAAATTAATGCACAGAGACACAGATTACCAATTCTTGTACTCCGTAGTAAACAATAAAATTTAGTCTACATTTTGCAAATTACTTCGATGGACAACAACTTAATAACCAGCATCTTAAACTCGACTACCCACGACATTGATCACACCTTCATCATTATTTGGAAAACGAATTGTCCTAAAAAATCAGGTAAAATAACAAATTAATGCGCGCAGATCCAAATTAACAATACTTGTAGCAGGTTAGCAATTCATGCACAGATGCACTCCGTAGAAAATATTCCGTAATATTATTCTACATTGTGGAAATTACTTAGGTAGACAATGATTTAATAACCGGCATCTTAAATTCAACAATCCGCGACCTTGATCAAACCTTCGTCGTTATTTCGATTAACGAAATGTACTAACAAAAATCAGGTACAGTCGCAAATTAATGCGCAGAAATGCAGATTAAGAATACACGTAGCAAAACTAGTCAAATTTTTTGCAAATTATTCAGATAATCACAACATCTTGCATTCAACTATCCGCGATAATGATCAAACCATCAGTATGATTTAGATTAGTCAAATTATACTAAAACAAAAGTAAAATATCAAAATTAATGCGCAGAGATGCATAATAGTGATTCTTGCATCAAAATTTAATCAACATTTTGCTGCTGAAATGATTTATATAACAAAAACTGAGCAATTTAATGATTCTATTTGAGTAATGAAAATTAATTTACCTTGAAATTAGGGAAGAACAGTGATGAAGTGAAGAGCGAAGAATTGCAGCACCGAATTTACGAACGACGCGCAATTATATTCAAATCGCTGGTTGTCTGGTTGATGTGCCGCAAAATCTCTGGTGACAGTAGAATCCTAGAGTGTTTCTTTCCGCATTGATCGCAGGTTTTTTAAAGACAAAAAAAATAAATGATTGACAACAAGAGGGTAGATTAGAAACAACAATTGCTTAAGCTCTATTGATATTACAGAATTTATTTTCGCAGTATACCTTTTACTCGAATCATTTTTTAAAATAATGCTGAAAAATAAAATAGGGACCAATAAAATAATTATTGTTTCGGGTCGGAATAAAAGTTAATTGTCGAAATGGTGTCCACCTAGGATAGGAACACCCACACCTAAAAAAAACAAAAATAACCCCACCCAATAACCCCCACCACACCACCACTATCCCACCACATAATACCAACCCCACCATCGCCACCACCACCCCCACACCCCCCACCCCCCCCCCAAACACACACCCCACCACCCCCCACCCTGCCCCCCACCGCACCCCATCCTCTACACCATATCTCAAACAGAACACACCAAACTACAAATCGC
>LHUT01007259.1:2639-14292 GCA_001412135.1 Silene latifolia subsp. alba | reverse complement strand
CTGCTCTAACCCTCTTCCGTTCCTCCGCGCGCTTCCGTTCTTATTGTTATTTGCATTTTTTTTCATAAAATTTGTTTTTTATTCCGGTCCATCCGGTTCCGTTCCGGTCCAATAGACCGGAATTTTTGGACCGGAATTTGAAAAAGGGAGTAATTCCGGTCCAGCCGGTCCGGTCCGGTCTTGGACCGGAATTTTTCCGGTCCGGAATTTTTGTAATCCTGTCCGGTCCCGGTCCATGAATTTTGTCAATTCCGGTTCTAGTCCAAATCGGTTCCGGTCCGGTCCGGTCCAGTTTTGGACCGGTGCCCACCCGTAATAGAGTGTGCCGGTGTGCCATAAACTATTTTCGGGTAAAAGTCGGATACTCATTATAAATGGATTAATACTTGTTATTTAGTGCTGAAATTGAAAAAGGAGACTCCTGAAGGAACCTCGGACACGTGTTTGAAAAATCGGGAGAGAAGAAAACATGGCCCGACACGACTTCCTGAACGGCTGAAATTGAAGTGTATAATACACGGTTTTCGGGATTACAGGGTCCGGGAACGAAAATGCCCGTAAATCACACAGACGGTTCCTGAGGTTAGATAAAGTGTCCACACAATTTTTTTCGAGTAACAGAAGACATGTGACGGTGCCCGTGTGCCATAAACTATTTTCGAGTGAAAGTCGAATACTCGTTGAAAATAGATTACTACTTATTAATTGTTGTTGAATTCGAAAAAAGACAACTCCTGAAGTAACCTCGGACACGTGCTGCAAAACCGGGAGAGAAGGAAACACGAGCCGACATGACTTCCCGAACGGCTGAAATTGAAGTGTATAATACACGGTTTTCGGGATTACAGAGTCCCGGAACAAAAGTGCCCGTAAATCACACAGGTGGTTCCTTGGGTCAGATAAAGTTTCCACACAATTTTTTTCGAGTAACAGGAGACATTTGAGGGTGCCGGTGTGCCATAAACTATTTTCGGGTCAAAGTCAAATACTCATTAAAAATGGATTAATACTTGTTATTTGGTGTATAATACACGGTTTCGGAGATTACATGGTATAACAACCCGACCCACCACCGTTGTAACACAACCCAATAAGATGGATGTGCACCTTTGGGCCCGTTATTTGTCATCACTTAAACTCAAAAGCACAAGGCCTTGTTACTAAGTGGTGGGTGGAATCCATAATAAACATATCACAAGCTCCATATTTTCCCGATATGGGACAACTTATTCTCAATCATCTCTTGGGGTGTTACAAACTCCCCCACTTAAATAACACAACGTCCTCGTTGTGCCTCAAACTTGACCGCATCCAGGCCCAGAATCCACCCCCGCTATGTGGGTGACCCGAGTACTCCTGACCACAGGCTCATCACACGGTCGCGGGGTTGCTTTGATACCATTTATAACAACCCGACCAGCCACCGTTGTAGCACAACCCAATAAGATGGGTGTGCACCTTTGGGCCCGTTATTTGTCCTCACTTAAGTCCAAAAGCACAATGCCTTGTTACTAAGTGGTGGGTGGAATCCTTAATAAACATATTACAAGCTCAATATTTTCTCGATATGGGACAACTTACTCTCAAGTCTCAATCATCTCTTGGGGTGTTACACATGGTCCCCGAAAAAAATGTCTATAAATCACACGGACGGTTCCTCGAATTTTTTAATGTGTCAACACAAATTTTTTTCGAGTAACAGAACACATTTGAGGGTGCCGGTATGTAACAAACCAATCTCGGGTGAAAGTCGGATACTCGGTAAAAATGGACCAATACTTGTTATTTGGAGCTGAAATCGAATAAGGCAACTCCTGAAGTACTCGGACATGTGCTGGAAAAACCGGGAGAGAAGGAAACACGCCCCGACACGACTTCCCGAACCGCTAAAATTGAAGTGTATAATACACGGTTTTTGGGATTACAGGGTCCCGGAATAAAAATGCTCGTACATCACACAAATGATTCCTTAGGCTAGATAAAGTGTCCACGCAAACTTTTACGAGTAACAGGACACCTTAGAGGGTGCCGGTGTGCCATAAACTATTTTCGGGTGAAACTCGCATACTCATTAAAAATGGATTAATATTTGTTATTTGGTGCTGAAATCGAAAAAGGAAACTCCTGAAATAACCTCGGACACGTGTTTGAAAAACCGGGAGATAAGGAAACATGAACCGACACGACTTCCCGTACCGCTGAAATTGAAATGTATAATACACGGCTTTTGGAATTACAGGGTCCCGGAACAAAAATGCCCGTTAATCACACGGACAGTTCCTTACGCTAGATAAAGTGTCCACACAAACTTTTACGAGTAACAGAAGACCTTAGGGGGTGTCGGTGTGCCATAAACTGTTTTCGAGTGAAAGTCCGATACTCGTTAAAAATGGATTAATACTTATTATTTGTAGCTAAAATCGAATAAGGCAACTCCTGAAGTAACCTCAGACACATGCTAGAAAAACCGGGAGAGACAGGAACATGACCCAACACGACCTCCCGAACGGCTGAAATTGAATACTATAATACACGGTTTTCGGGATTATAGGGTCCCGGAACAAAAATGCCCGTAAATCACATGGACGGTTCCTCGGGTTAGATAAAGTGTCCACACAAAATTTTTCGAGTAGCAGAAGACATTTGAGGGTGTCGGTGTGCAATAAACTATTTTCGGGTGAAAAACGGATACTCGTTAAAAATGGATTAATACTTGTTATTTGGTGCAGAAATCGAAGAAGGCAACCCCTGAAAAACCTCGGACACATTCTGGAAAAACCAGGAGAGAAGGAAACATAACCCGACACGACTTTCCGAACGGCTGAAATTAAAGTGTATAATACACGTTTTCGGGATTACATGGTTCCGGAACAAAAATGCCCGTAAATCACATGGACGGTTCCTCGAGTTAGATAAAGTGTCCACACAATTTTTTTCGAGTAACAGAAGACATATGAGGGTGCCGGTCTGTAAAAAATCAATCTCGGGTATATAAGATCTAAATTAGTTGTAGAACGAGAAGATATATGAGTTGTAGAACGAGATAAGGACCCTAGCCCTTCTTCCTGTAAAAGTCTATTGTATATAAGATCTAAATTAGGAAGATGGGTGATACCAATAATTTGTGATCGCGCGTTGTCGAACCTCGCATCCAGACCCATGAGAAAATCCCGAGCCCTTTTCTTCTCCCTTCTAGCATCCATTTTTGTGACCCAATTGCAGTTGCATGGGTTACAATCACATGTACGCAGGGGATCAAACATGATAATATCATCCCATATTTTGATCATTCAGCCATAATATGACATCAAGGATTCAGTCGGACCTTGACGACACGCAATTAAATCAACTTCTAATTGAAAAACACGAGGATCATTACCTTGACAGAATCGATTTTTAATATCGAGCCATATTTGCTTTGCTTAGGGTCGAGTCGAAATTGTGCGTCGTGTGTTTGCTTCGATGGAATTGAAGATCCAACCTGTGACCAATGCATTCGTGGCCCTCCAGGTGGAAAAATTAGAGGCGGTTTCGGCGGGTTTTACAGTAGTTCCGTCAATGTATCCCTCCTTCCCTTTTGCGATGAGTGCAAGATGGAAAGAACGGGACCATTCATCGTAATTCGATCCATTAAAAGCAATTTGTGTGATATTAGAACCGATATTTTCGACTTGGATGATCGAAAATTGTTGTTGTTGTTGAGGAGTATTAATGACCTCAGAACCGTCGGAGTTCGTCATGGTAAAAAAAATCAAGTTTATTTTCGGTGAGAAAGAAGAGGCAGAGAATAAAATTTCCTAGCCTGATACCATGATAAGTTTGGAATATATGATGAATGATTATATTGCATAAGAATGATCATTCTTTACAAGGTTGTATGACTAGCTATTTATACAAAAGAGCAATCTATCTATTTCTGGTAAATACAAACTAACAGCTATAATATATTACATATGAGGAATGAATCATGGAAATCCCATGATTGAAGGAGAGGCCAACGACTCTCTTAAGTGCAATGGGCTGATTTGGATATGGACTGCTATTAGATTGTGATCGAAAAAACGAAAAGCAGAAGCAAGAAAATGAGCTGATAATCAAGAGACATGAGCTAGTCCTGCTCTGATACCATGTCAAAACATGAAATCATGATTGAACAAGCAACAATGGAGTTGATGAACACCATTGTTAGTTATATACGGAGTACAAGATTAGTTTGTAGTAACAAAGTAGAATTAGTAAGGCTAACTATGGTTAGTACTACTATACTTCACATGGTTCAACCTGAGTTCCAACTTTGCTCAAGGATTCTCAAAGCAAAGCATGTGCAACGGCTTCCATGGTACTTATGCACCCTCTAAACGTTTCCTTCTTCAAAATGAGGTCTGCATCGTATATGCTCCCTCCACTAACCTTCAAAATAAGCTTGTTCATTTTTTTTTTTTGAAAAAAAATAAGCTTGTTCATTTTTCGACACAAAGAATATAAACACTGCGTCTGTCGGTGACAAAACCTTTGATTCAGAGTTTTATAGGTGTGTTTGTGTCTCAAGACTCTCAACGTATCATCAATGATTATGGGCCTCTACTAAGCTTTTGCTTTTGGACTCAAATTTAAAATTCTAGTTCCACCAAATAAGCACCTTAAGCAATAAGAATATACGGTTGATAGTAGCTCGATTATGACCCCATTCATTAGAAAATACACAAATATGGGTCATGATATCGTCTCATTTGAGGGTTTATGAAAACCTTAGATATCAGCTAGTTTAGTGGATAATCGCAAGTTTTGTAGATATCAACTAATTTAATTAGTAAAAACATTAGAGTGGTGTTCAGTTGTTCACGAGTCATGACCTTGGTTCAAATTACACCAGCATCGTCAAAATCGCTCTCGCAATTTCCTTTACAACAAAAAAGTAGATAATTGCCAATCCCCAAGTACATTGCTAAATTCTGAATAACTTGCATTCAGAAATAGATATGAATTTTGAATTCAAATAAAANAGATGGCGACTTAAATACAAACCTAGATTCGGGTATGACGTGGACCCATTTTGGATAATCAATTTCAAAGTCGACCCATTTCATTAAATAATTAGTCAAAATCGCCCATTTTAGCAAAAAATTCCAAACGAACACAAGCATTTCATATTTCCATTATCAACATAACACAAAACTCTTGCATCAAGTTACACTAATTAGAAACAAATACAAAACCAATAGATACTACCACTATGCTATTATCAAAACCATTACAACAAGAAATCCATTCAAACCAATCTCCCTCTCATCTACATACACATCCATTATATCTTAAGAAAAAAGAGATAAAATTATCTGTCCCATTTCGTGTTCCATCTTCTATCCCATTTTGATCATGGAAAGGACCGTGTAAATCACATTACATAAATGACGTGTCAGAAGCTAAAGGGATGTGACACAAGATGGAATACGAAAGTGGAACAGATGATCCTTTCTTAAAAACAAAAAAAAAAAATACTTAAATTAACCATGGTTAATGTTTAAGTGATCCATTAGTACTTGTAATTGTTGTTGAAGGTCTCTTGATGTTATCCAAATGAGTAGTTTCATAAACAGGCAAACCACTTGAACAAAACTCAAAATCATAATCAATTTTAAGCTCAAAAAGATCAGAACTTTCATCACTTTCTGCACCATCATCAACTTCTTCATTAAACTTCTTAATTATTTCTCTTTTCTTCTCTTGATAATCACCATGATTATTATTATTTCCATAATTCTTTGTTTTTTCAACAATCCCATTTTTGTTACCCTTGATTTTATCATCCTTAAGATTAACATTATTCCCATTTTCATGAATCTTGTACTTGGACAAAGTTGCTAAAACTTGTTTGTAATCAACAAAACTCTTGGCATTTTGGTAAGGTTTTGTAGAAGAGCTCATAGTATAAGAAGGTGGTGTTCTAAACCCTAAATTTGAAGAATCATCCAAGGATTTTGCATCAACAACAACATTATTATTCGTGGACCGAATATAGCTCATGCTACTCCTCCTCTTCCTTCTACCACTAGGGCTTTCATCTTCATCTTTCATAGATTGTGTTGATTTTGTTTGTTTTTTCTTTTTCGACGTCATAATTGTTTGGTTAAAAATCGAGTTTAAAAAATGCGCTATCTTACCACCAGGCGAACTTGGTTGCTTGTGTTTCTTCTTTTCTTCGCGGTGTTGTTGTTGTTGTTGTTGTTGTTGTTGTTGTTGTTGTTGTAGTTGTTGTGAAATTGTGTAGTTTTGATGATATTGTTTGTAGTAATGTTGATGTTGTTGTTTTAAGGAGGGTAGGTCTAAGCTAGCTCTACCTTGCCTTAAATACCCTTGTTGTCTACCATCTTTGATTACTATCTCTTCACCACTTACAAGGGCATTGTTGTCATTGTAGTCAGAGAAGTACCGTGCGGCTTCAAAGACGTCAAGCTCACCGGAGTCGTCTCGTTGGTGAGGAGGCTTCTTGTAAGCTGGAAGACTTGTTGTAGACATGGTTGATGTTTATGAGGTTGTTTTATGGAGTATGGCCTTTAAGGGGATTTTGTAAGGAGGGAGTCAATGGATTTGAAATGATTGTGTGTAATGAGAATTGAGATGAGTGCTTTATAAGACAATTTTTTTTGGTGGTGGTTCTCATTTTTCAATACTTATTCTGTCAAATTGTATAAATTATTTATACAATTAGAAATATAATTTTGTTGTAATTAAAACCGAATAAGTATATTCCTTTATTGAATAATAATTTCCGCAAAATATGAATAAAACTGTTAAGAGATTTTACATTTTAACTCATGTAAAAGTATATTCATCACAATTTGTATCCTTCCTATTACTTCCTCTCTCTATTTCCTCTCAACGATCTAGATATTATCCTGAAAACTTTAAGTAATATATAAAAATGAATCTAATAATGGTAATGGACCATCCATTACTTTTGAGGTAATGAAGAGAATCCTCCCTAACTCCATTCATCAAAGTTGCGTTTATTTACAATTTTCTAAGGTACGGAGTATATATTTACTATAGTATTTGCTTACATTGTTTTTCAAAGTGAAAATAAACAGTTCTTTTTTAACGTACCATAATAAATAAAAATTCACAAGAATATATCATGAGATAATAAAGTGTCAATTCAATCATATTTACCATATTTACTGAAATCGAAGTAAAATATTTTTATGTATCTTTTTATAATCAGTTTCGTATACTTAAAGTTTATTTTAAGGATATATATTAGAAACACGGTGATAATTAAATCGGAAAAGTAATAATAGTAATAATAGTAGGAACATAATAATTAATAGAAAAAATGATGGAAATACTCAAAAGATAAATGTAATATGTAGAATGTAGAGTATAGAGACCCACACAAGAGAAAAGTGAGATTATTGCTTTATCTATAGAGGAGAAAGAAGAACCAAGTATGGAAACACAAAATCTCATTGAAGANNTGACGGATACCGTTTCCTCTCATAAAATGCCCATTGAAAGGTGAGTGGGAAGCACATGGGGGATACCCCACCTTGTCCCCTCTCCCTTTTTGTGAGAGGTCACAAGCTTGTGACGGAATTAGCTCGTCACAAGCAAGACTAGCTGGTATGGAAATGGGGGGTCATAAATTTTGATCCTTTGTTTATGATAGTGAAAGCTAGCAGAGTTATGTTGGAGTTTGTGGGGAGCAAGAGTGCTCTGTTACTTTGGATTCTATTGGTACAGTTAACTACTACAAGACCAATCAAATTATTAACTCGAGTTCAAGTCCGTTTAATAGCAAGTTTAGAAGGTTTTCAAAACTCGAACCCCAACTCTTCAAAAAAAAACTCGAGCCCCAAGTTTTTAAAGTCTAATTTACTAGCTAAATGTCCACCACGTTCGAGTACCATCTATTACAAAAAGTGAGTTATTTTATTACGGAACCCTCTATGCCCTTTGTGCCGTAATACTGGGGAAACGGTTGAAACGGTTGACCATCTTTTTAGAGAATGTAGTATTACGGCCAGGATTTGGGCGGGATCACAACTAGGGATTAACACTGAACAGACTTATCAATTGGAAGTTGGTGACTGGATCGTCAACTGGATCCAATACTTGAGAACTTTGAGTGATTGGAAAACTCGGATCATATATTTTAGTGCAATCATTGCATCCATATGGAATTTGCGTAATAAAGTGATTTTCAGAGGTGAGATTTTCAATCCCAAGGGTTTCTTTTCAGCTTATAATCAACTGGTTACCTTTGCTGTGAAAGGATTTATTGAAAACGATGAGGCTCCATCAGCGGAGCAGGGCACCGTTCATGACGACGACTTATGGTAAGTTGAGAGTGCTTTAGTGCGGAAAGGACATCATGTGTATGTGACTGGGGGCTTTGGGTCGTGTAGTATGGTGCGGGTTATGGTTGATGCGAGTTGGGAAAAATCTTGGGTGGCTGCTTGGGGATGAATAACTTATGATGAGAATGGGAATGTGATCTATAAAGGAGGGGAGAAGGGGCGTGCTGAGTCACCATTACAAGTTGAGGCTTTAGGGGTCTTGAAAGCCGTACAGTGGGCTCTTGGTCACAATCTTCTTCATGTTGAGCTCTCGTCTGACTGCCTTCAACTTTTGTTCCAATGTGCAGGGTTAGGATCCAAGCATTACCAGATTAAAGGAGTTCTGGAGGATATATTCTGCTTAACGCCTAATTTTCATTGTCCGTGTTTTAGCTATGTATGTAGGAAAAATAATGTCGAGGCTCATCTCCTGACGAGAAGGGTCATGACTATGGCATAGGAATCTTTCTTGTCAGTTGCCAAAAAAAAAAAAAAAAGAACCTCAAAAAATCTTTTTGAACCGGCCCTGTCAAATGTATTTGATTGCCGTGTTTGAGTTGGAGTGAATTGGGTTGTTTCGGATTTTGATAATGCTTTGAATTCCCTAAATGTTTATATCGAGTCATTTACATTTAATGTCATTTCGACACTATTAAAGTTGAGGCAAGTCGAGTCAGCTTGTGTTTTATGTCACATTAGGCTTATTTGTTTGGTGCAGGTCGGATAATAATATGAACACGGAATTTGGGACGGACGGAGGGCACTCCCTGAACACTAATTTTTCGGATGGTACGTAAGATCACTCACTAGATGTCTCTAGATTCTAGCCTTATTGGCACATGCATGTTTGCATTACGTTTGTATATGCCTATAGAGTTTGGATTGACAAACACATGTCTATGAGACACTGACAATTGACAATATGACTTTGGTCTCAAAATTTTCATGAAAATTTCTTTTTAAGAAGTAAAGATTTAGTGAGACATTGTTAACTTGATTTTGGTGGATCTTGACAAAAACAAAAAAAGTTAAGGAAGGTTAAACGTGAATCATTGATAGAACTAGGAAGGAATTAAACTCGAATCTTCGAAAAAAGAAAAGGAGAGTTTGAGCTTGAATATTAGAGTATTAGTGTAACTTCAATGCGATTGTTCATTTTTTTTTTTAGATAAGTGTATTAGAGAAATTTGTAATAAATTATTGGTTCAAACTCATTTTAAATTTTCTTTTTTCTTTTTGGTAAAAAGATAAGCTTATATTAATAAGAGAACCCAAAATAGATTAAGTTCATTACCGTGATTCTATATTTTTCAGTGATAATTCTAAAAAAAAATTAGTTATAAAAAAGAGTAGAGTTCAGACTATCTATAAAATATGAGTTTATTTGGATAAAAAGTGAGTTCAGTAAAATATTTCACTAAAGTTGTTAAAAATAGTTGTTTTAGATAACACTTTCGCTATTTGGAAATAATCTTGTTCTAAGTAATAAATTGGAGTAAGAGAGCATTTTGCGTCTAGTATAAAGTTGTTACTACAAATCCTACTTCTACTAGGGTTGATATATAATGAGACGAGTTTTCACCAAAAAAAAAATATATAACGAGACGAGTTAAATACGATCTTGGCCCTGTTCGGCTTGTTCTCATGGGGAAAAAAATTGAAGTTCAGCCGATCTCGAGCTTACCCGAATTTGAAAAAATCGAACTGATTGATTACTTTTTTCCTACTATCATTTTATCCATGTTTTAAAGATAAGGCAAATTTAAAGCTTTCTCAACAACCCTGATTTTTGTACCCTTTTAAGTTTTTTTTGCCTTTAATAATTAATCCAATGCAATTATTTTTGTGCCTAAAATGGGTTGTCTTTACTCTTTAGACCTGTCAAAGCATGACCCGACCCGTAAACCCGACCCTATCCGACCCGGTTTTTTGGATTAAAGACTCGTAAACCTTGACTCGAAATAACTCGCTATTTTAGGGTCGAACCTAACCCGGCTGTTCGATCCGATGGGTCAATGATAAATCAAGAATATTAATAAAATATAAATATAAATATATTATATTATATTTGAAATAATAAATATAAAAATAATTATTTTAACATTTTTAATTAAAAGATTAATTTAAAAATCAACTTTATACGGAGTATAACTTTTCTATCATTAAATAATAATACAATTATTAAAAAAAATTATTTCTATAAATGTCTTAATATAAGTACGATAAATAATGAATATGATTATATTATTAATATTCTCTCCAATCTAATTCATTGGTAACATTTACTTTTTGGTGGTTTTCGAGACAACACTTTGACCGTATGTTTCTCAATTTATACACGACTTTTTTTTACGAAAAATATATTTTTAAGATACACATTTTCATTGCAAATCCAAATATGTTAGTTTCGTCGTTCAAAGTTTCAAATTTTCTCGGAATTTACGGTCAAAGTTTTCCAAGTTTGACATCCAAAAAAGTAAATGTTACTAATGGATTCGATTGGAGGGAGTATGACTTACTTTTAAAAAGGTAGTTCCTCTTATTCTCTAAGATCTTGCACATTTCGTAAAACGACAAATTCACAAAGATCTTCCACTTTTCTTATTTGTCTCTCGTTTGTGATTATAATTATTATGACCCCACATTCTTTCTCTTACTAACACAAATCATCATACCACTAAATATTTGCCAAAAACAATTGTGAAAGAACTTAGAAAATAGGAGTGAGTATGTTTTTTCGGCTGAAAAATGATAAAATAAAAGAAGTCATAAACTTTTTACGACCCGTATTTTAACCTGACCCGTATTTGTCCCTACCCATGACCCGACCCGTATTTGACCCTACCCATGACCCGACCCGTTTGACAGGTCTAGTTGTTGTCTTATTAATCACTACTTTGGGCTAAGGTTTGGACCTCAAATTCAATCATTTATTTTGAGAGAAACAGACCTGATTCAAAGTCCATATTTGAAGGACCCAGCCCAAACATGTGGAGCTAGTGACATAAATGGGACAAGATTTAACGTGTTCCCAAAAATTATCCACTATATAAGCCATGGATTTGTTGCCTATAGTTGTCATGTCTTCAAAAGTTCAATTCATTCATATTCCTATTCATTTTTGGAGATAAAAAGTTGAGATGAGATTTATGATATATTGATATGACAGAATTTTGTCACTAAGGGGAAGAATCCTACTCTAAAAGATGTCATTAATTAATTAATCATGTTTTCCACTTTCACTTTAATTTCTAAAAGAAAAAAAATGTTGGTTCCAAAACTTTAGGTTTTAGATAACGGTCCGTTTTTCTTAAGAC
>LHUT01007254.1:0-10929 GCA_001412135.1 Silene latifolia subsp. alba | reverse complement strand
TTTGGTTGAGATGATCCATCTATCAGCTACAGACATTGTGGCCTAACCGAAATTTGTATTTTGCTTGTTCGAAGATTGAGAGGGGAGGGGAAGATGCTTTCTTTACTAGCAGCTTTAATGGCGGAGCAATAGCTGTTGCAGATGGTGTCTCTGGGTATTGCACAATTGCCTCTTTCCATTATCTTCATATTCACTTGACGTGGAGTTGATCGCATCTGATTCTGAATTTGTGTTTCATAGATGGGCGGAACAGAATGTTGATCCTGCACTCTTTTCTAGGGAGTTGATTGCTAATGCTTCTTCTATGGCTGAGGATACTGAGGTAGTTACTTACATCTCTCTCGTAAACTGTTCCTTGCTTTAAGTTCACTCAATTCGGTGTTATTAGTGGGTGCGTCTGATAAAGCGCCATTTGCGTGTAACAGGTAAATTACGACCCACAGGTTCTGATGAGGAAGGCTCATGCTGCAACCACTTCTAAAGGTTCAGCAACAGTGTAGGTTCATACTTGCACTGTACTGTATAATGCTCGGCTCACATTACCGTCCTTGACTTGAACCATTGTTTTATTCCTTCCTTGCTGCAACATACGCAGAATTGTGGCTATGATGCAACAAAACGGAATTCTTAAGGTAGCAAATGTCGGAGACTGTGGACTGCGTGTCATTCGCAAAGGTGAGACCATGTGCCAAGTAATGCGTTTTTGCCTGTGTATCTGGCATTCTGGGGTAATAAGCTGCGGGTATTAGTGACTTTGCAGGACAAGTAATGTTTACGACATGCCCTCAAGAACATTACTTTGATTGCCCTTATCAACTTAGCTCAGAAGCTACAACGCAAACATACCTAGATGCTGTGGTAAGTCGTATGAGCGACATTCTAGTCCGTATCACAGTATCAGCACGTTTGCTGTCAAAAAAAAAAAAAAACAGTATCAGCACAACTTACAAGTTGTCTGCAATGAACACAGGTTAGCACTGTCGGATTAGTGGAGGGAGACGTAATAGTCATGGGATCTGATGGGCTTTTCGACAATGTTTATGATCGGGAAATTGTATCAACTATTGGAAGCAACAATGATGTTACTGAAGCTGGTAGGTTTTCCTGCTTTTAATCCCGAGAGGCTGAGATAGGTGTGGGTTTTCCCTGACTGACTCTGTAGTTTCTCGTCTAGCCAAGGCGTTAGCTAGGCTGGCTCGAGAACATTCAATGGACTATGGTTTTGATTCCCCTTATTCATCAGAAGCCCGTACCAAGGTAAGCTTTCTTGCTTCTTCTTCAATTATTCTTCATATACTTGATGCATTTATTTGAGAACTTAAAAGGGTTGTCGGCATTTCAGGGTATTGACGTACCAGATTGGAAGAAGTTGTTGGGCATGAGGCTAACAGGCAATGATTGATCTTGTTAATTTAGTTCGTTTTTTTTGTGTAATAGTGTAATATGTGGCCTTAACATGAACTTGTGTATTGTGCAGGAGGAAAAGTAGACGATATCACGGTTGTGGTTGGTAAAGCTGTAAAGTTAGCTCTTTGAATGAAGAAGCCATGACGAGCCAAACTGAATCAACCGCCCTAGTGCCATAAGCCTCTCATCGTAAACTCTATTACGTGAATCCTGTTCAATGAGTCGTAGCTGCAGAGATACTGGTTCAGTTAACCATTGCTTGGGTGGGGACATTCCCGCACCCTTCCAAATTTCTTGTCGAACATTACTATTATACAATGTAACCCGAAGAAGTCTGAGAACACATAATTTTTTCTTCTTTTTCAGCGAGACCATTGTAGTTAGGTGGTACAAACTTCAAAACAAATGTATGTATGTGCCTTTCCTATCATGCTCCTCCAAATCGACACTGAGAACGAAATTGAACAGATTCCCCAGATGAACAAAAACAAAGGGACTTGAGTCAAGGTTGTAATGTTCATTTCTTATGCTCTCATCCTGTCATTGCTCATTGTTCATTTCTTTGAGTCGAGGCTGCAATCCTTCACGAGCCTGAATGACTTTGAGTCTGATGTAAACAATTTGTGGATCCTCGATTGTCTGATTCGGAATTTGTAACTGCTGTTTCTTGCATAGTTGGAAGTTGTGAGGGAGGCACCCATAAAGCTGAGCACTGTCATCGACTCAGTACATAGAAGAAAGTACACTGTAGCGCGCATGGAAGAGAAGTATACACTATACACTACACTATAGGCTCAATAGCGCAGGTTTGGTAGTTGCACTACTCGCATATAGGGTGTTACGGGGACCTATGTAGTATGCCATGATGGATGATTCTTGTGGTACTGTATTATTTTTGATGCAGATCCAGGCAAATCCGATACTTGAATACGTTAGTATACTGTATACGTACCCAGGTCGGAGCAACATTAGTAAGTAGTTCAGTACTCGTGCTTTTATCGTTTGGTGCAGCATGCCTGAAGTGATCGCCAATTCACTATGACTATTACGGGTGGCAATGCACCATACCTTGAGTGGCTCAAGAACACCACCAGGGATCAAGTATATTGTCACTAGTGACGAGTACTGATAAACGTTGAGTCAGTTGGCTGTTTTACAGTTTCTCGGGATTTGAGACGTAAAAATCTTTTATTGACTGGTAGATAACTCGGCAATTAACTCTGATTCCGACTCTAAATATGCGTTGTCGATTCTAAATAGTAGACTGAGTCGTCACAACTCACTAGCTCTTGTGATGTGACGGTCACAAGTAAGAATTGTGACTACACAAATGCAAAATTGACCAAAGCGGAGTTTGAAAACAATCATCACATTCCATCTACCTTAACAGACAACATTTAGGGAGCGGAGGAGCAAAACGAAAATGTTTCACATCAAGTACCGAGTACTTAAAAACCCATATTACAAATTGTCATCAAACAAAAAGCACGTCAATTAACATAAACTACCAAGTCTTTTTTTATAAACCCAGATTCATCCATCAAATCTTCACATCCTCTATGATTCATCCAACTGATCCTGCACACAAATAAGAACGCAAATTCAGCTTCTGATATCTTAAATCACAATTCCAGCAAATTATTATAAGCTCGTGACAATAGCAATTTCATCTTATTTTAGAAAGCCTGTAATTAGCGAGGCGGAATTATTGCCTGATAAATTAAACAATTAGTCACACCACTTTGTCTTATTATGTAGGTGGTGACATGTTTGACCCGTCTAAACTTTAGACGGATAATACCCACTTGTTTGTCTTATTATGAAAGTGATGTGATATTTGACCCGTCTAAAAATAGTGTCCGTCTAAAGTGAGAATTTGTGTAAAATAAATGAACAAACAATGATAGTGAACATGGGGGAAGGTATGTAGACCTGGTCAGAAGTCCAGAGGGTGAGGTTGTCCCTCAGAAGTTGCATGATAAGAGTGCTGTCCTTGTATGATTCTTCACCCAATGTGTCCAGCTCTGCTATGGCTTCCTCGAATGCCTGCCATTACATAAGTTAACTCGTTATTGGCACAAAAACTTGTACAGTAGTAGACAGTCCTTCAGGTTAGACAAACTCGGTATAATTAGTATGAAACGGAGGTAAAGCAACTCATATAGCCGGTTAGTAATGAATGTTAATTAGGGCTAGAATATGCAAATGGATTCGTTTCACTGTTACAAGTTACAACGGCCTAGATCTTAGGAGAGACTTATTAAATTTAAATGGGGAATACCGAATACATAAGGGTAAGATTATTGGTAGTCTTGAGACAAGACTTTGGTAAGTCTTAAGACAAGACTCACCCAAGACTACCAAAGTCTTGACCCCATATTCAAATGAAATTATCCAATGAATGGATCCGATGTGTCATTTCTTTTTGTTCTTTT
Organism: Silene latifolia subsp. alba; assembly: GCA_001412135.1. Lineage (NCBI taxonomy): Eukaryota > Viridiplantae > Streptophyta > Magnoliopsida > Caryophyllales > Caryophyllaceae > Silene > Silene latifolia. Next base: position 7,087 of record LHUT01007254.1, on the reverse strand, counting down.
TTTTTTAAGTTTGTAAAAAAAAAAAAGTGAAATGAAAAAGTAGAGTCTGAGGTGAGTATGAGGTGAGTATGACTGATAATGTAGGGAGTATGAGGTGAATCTGAGTCAAACTCTGAGCAATATAAAAATAATAAAAGTTAGTGGAAAACTGATGTGGCGGAGTCTTGAGACTTATCTTACCCTAAGGATTTAGTTCTGACTTATGTGACATCTCATACAAGAGTGACACTAAATTATTGGATACTCACAAACACATGCAGTCAAGAATATTAGCTGTACAAATTTCACCAGCACTGCAGCACATGAGCTATCAGATATTCAGATGCATATCTCTAGCAATAATGAACACATTATTAAGCCAGCCTCCCAGAGGTACAAAGTTACAAAATCAAGGTGGATCCAGGAGGCCAGTGAAGGCCTACCTGTTTCGCCACCCATACCAAAAGTCTTAAAGTGACACCACATATTACAAGGCATGTAAACATTTGAGTCGAGTATACAACAAACTGCGATGGCTGAGCATATTCTATCATGACTGATGAACCTAGCTTAACAATTAAATTCTACGAAGTATATATCGTATTAAATGTTCGTATAACATGGAAACGCAAAACACACACCAAACATTCAAGCTTTAAAGTAGCATCTAATTTAGGGAAGTCAAATGATAGTACTGACTACTGAGTAGAAATGAAGCAAAAAACGACAAACATTAGAACTTTAACGCAACAGTGATGAGTTACCTGTTTTGCCATGCTACAAGCTTTGTCAGCAGCATTCAATATCTCATAGTAGAACACAGAGAAGTTGAGAGCAAGACCCAATCTGATAGGGTGAGTAGATGGCAGTTCTGCAAGGGCGATTTCCTGAACCAACGATTTTGACGCTAAGTTAGACTATGAACTTTGTTAACAATTACTTCTGGACCAAATTCATAAGGGCAAATGGCCGACATTAACATTCCGACCACTTCCACGGATAAAATTGAGAATCAATTACGCCAATCTATAAATAGAACTTGTAAAACAGAATTCTATCCTCGTTGACCCGCTACAAATATCCATGATTCTCTCTCAACTACATTATCATTATTAACAATTCAATAATAGAAAGTCATCAAACATAATCAGAGGTACATGAATACACACCAATAACAGAAAGTTTATACAGTAAATGTTAAGCCCTTAAGGCATTCCAGCTTACTCAGATCAGCACAAGCACCATTTTATCGAAGCACTGCTTAAAATAAACAGATACCGACCAAAATAAATGGCTTCAAACAACCAAAATTCAAACCACAATGTCCACAACAAGAACAGAAGCGGATAAGCAAACAACAAAATTAGATCCCACTCCCGGAAAATAACACCGTAATTCAATTTATTATTACGTTCGACCAGTCCGCCAACTAGAATGTTCAAAAACCTATCGAATTCAAAACAGGACTCGCTTACCATCCCAAATCTGTTCATTCCAATCATTCCGAGTACTAGTTTGAGCACATCAACATACAGAATGCAGCAAAATCATAACTAACAGCAAGAAAATCAACAGAATGAAACAAAACAAATCAACATAATAAGCATAAATCACAAGAAACATCGCTCGATTGCTATACAACTTCATTAAACAAAGAAATACAGATCTCAAGCCAAAAGAATCAGCATGAAAACAAGAATCACAAGAATACACATCACAATACCAATTAAAGAAATCGAAATCAACCGGTAATCAGAGGCTCTGAGCTAACAAAACACACAAACAATATCAATGCGAGTCATAATACCTACCGATTGAACCACTGACTCATCAAACTAAACCCTAAAATCGTTCAAATCCACATCTAATAACCCCTAAATTCGTCAAGATCCAAAAATAACCCCTAAAATCATCAAAATCCATACGTAAATCCTAAAATCATCAAAATCCTTGTGTAAACCTTAAAATAATCAAAATTCATAATTAAAACATAAACATCAACCAAAAAACCTAATATTAAACACTAAAATCATCAAAATCAGCAATTAAACATCAAAATCCACAATTAAAACATCAAAATCCACATCTAAACCCTAAAATCATCAAAATCAGCAATTAAACCATCAAAATCCACAATTAAAACATCAAAATCCACATCTAAACCCTAAAATCATCAAAATCAGCAATTAAACCATCAAAATCCACAATTCAAACATCAAAATCCACATCTAAACCCTAGAATCATCAAAAATTAAACAAAATAAACAATACCTGAGCATTCTTGTAAGCAAACATAGTTTCTTCAGCAGCAGATTTCCTCTGATCACCAGACAAAAACTCAGCCAAATACCTATGATAATCACCTTTCATCTTCAAATAAAACACCTTACTTTCCCCATTCTTCGCACTCGGAATTAAATTTCCATCAAGAAGCTTAATAATACAACCACAAATCACACTCAATTCTCCTTCAATCTTACTACGATAATCCCTCACAAGAGTAACATGTTCATCATTCTTTCTTCCTTCTTCCTTCTGTTCAATCGACGACACGATTCTCCACGCCGCACGCAACGATCCGATCACATTCTTGTACGCAACGGAGAGGAGATTACGTTCTTCGATTGTTAGTTCGCTGCCGCTGTTAGTGGTGGTTTCGACTAGTTTGTCCATGTACTTAGCCATTTCTTCGTAGCGTTCGGCTTGTTCGGCGAGTTTTGCTAAGTAGACGTATTGTTCGCGAGTTAGGGTTTCTGGTATTGTGGACGCCATTGTTGTTGTTGAAGGTTTTTGGAAGGAAAAGAGAAGAAAATGGAGGAAAAGAGGGGAGAGGAAAAGAAAGTAGTTGAAGATATTTATTTTGGGTTTGAGGGAGGTGGGGGTCGGTGGGGGTGGTGGTTATGATGTAAGAGGATGGGTCGATGACTCGATGGGATTAGAGGGAATCTTTTTATTTCGATGTGTCGGAATTGATTACTTTTATTGCTTTCGTGTTATTTGACAATTCTTATTACGTAGAGCTGGTAAAACTTATCCGATTTGAATAATCTGATTCGAGAAGATTGACCCGAGACCCGAAAATGACCCGAAATGTATGACCTGATAGACCCAACTCGAAAGTAACCCGATTTGAGTGACCCTGAAAATGACCTGATTGAATCAAAATGACTCGAGATGTCTGAATTAATGCAAAATCATGGACCTGAAATGACTCAAAGTGAGTCGTTTGAGTCTTAAACGACTCGACCCAAAATTACCTGATCCGAAGTGACCCGTCTCGAAAGTGACCCGAGAACATGTTTGACCCGAAAATGACCCGATCCGAAGTGACCCGACCCGAATGACCCATTTGTCAGGNNTTTTTGGACAGCTGTAAAGAAAGGTATCCTACACACTACAAACCTGACTCTCAGGTCTACTCATTAGTCATTAGTTTGATATTATTTGTCTTCTGCTTTCAATAATCGTATTGCATACATTTACTGCTTTCGTGTGTGATTGTTTAAAATCGTGACTATGATTCCAACACACCATCCCAATTCCCGACTCCTGAGAAGCGTGTTATTAGGCGATCCCTCACTAGTCACTAGCTTGAGACCCTTTGTTGCTTGCACTTTTGCCTCGGCGTCGGGCAAGATTGCGCACCCTGGTTCAGCAAAAGTACCAGACCATGGGACATTAGATGTTTAGGGTTGAATTTCATAGTTCAGGGAGAGATTTATTTGTCATACAATTGAGAAATGTCCCGACTTTGAATTCAAAGAGACTTAAAAAAGAGAGATCCATAGACCCATGGCGCTCTTTCCCAGGCACGAGTTTGGCCATACAGGTATCTCCGTAAACCCACGACCAAATTGAACCAACCAAGTACCGTCATTAGTTAATTCTCTTGGTAGTTTTATGGATCATTTAAAAACGGTCTCTTTACATTAACACAAAGGTAAAATCCTGCAGTAGCCCTTAAAACAATACTACAAAGGCGCAATGTTGACTCAGAGTCTCCCCTTGCTGCAGACTTGTAGATTACAAAAGCTCAGGACACTCCTCAGCCAAGGCCTCGAGAACAAATGTACATTTTTGCATCGCACTTTAGCAAGTCAAATCCTCAAGAAGTTACAACATAGTGAGCTCGAGATATTAGGCGGAAAATGATACAACTATACATGTCAGCTTCCAATGCCATGGTAAAAAAAGTGCTTTGGTCTCTCCAGCATTGAACCATCTCGACGCAACACTTGCTAGACCTGGCATGCATCTCGGGTCACTTATCAAATCTCACGTCTACGTCTTAGGTACATACAAGGATCTACCATAAAGAGTACTTCATTCCGAGGCCATTGCACGTTAGTATAAGCCCCTTGTAGCGATTTAGATACTCCTGCAAAAATATCAAAAGTTCACAATCATAAATTAATGAAACAACAACTACAACAACATCAGAGCCTTAATCCCAAAATGGTTATGGTTTGGGGTCGGCTGACATGAATCATCCTTTAGAACCGTTCATGGGTGGCCGCACACCTCAAAATGCGAAAATATAGAAAAGGAAAAGTGAAAAACAAAAGGGGAGTGAAACATAATACAAAAGCCAAGGTAGCCTTGTAGGTTTTAAAATCGAAATCCGGATTTGTTTTATAAAAACTTAGAATTTAAATCGAGAATAAAGATTAAAACGATTTTGAAAACCCAAGTAAAACACACTCATAAATTAATGAAAATTAAATGAAATTAGGGAGTGTTGAGCATAGATGAGCGTCGAAGGGAAAAAGATCTTACAGTGATGGTGTAATCAAAATGTGCCATCCCTTTCTCGTCATATTCTTGCCTTTTGATAGGATCAATCAGGACTGCCAAGAAATCAAATAATTTCTGCTCGTCTCAGTCAGAGATAGAGGAATCACATAGTTTTCATGCTAATAAAACACAAGGGTTGATTCGGATACCCAATGGCCAACGTAAAAAAAAATTGTTCATGGGTGTCTAGGTGAAAATGTCAAAGTGATTAATCTGATAAAATTATGGAATTTTTTGATTCAATATCAAACTTGAACAAAAAAATTTGACTGAATTGTGACTTTGCACAATCGTGTAGGATACACCAAAGAATCTGCCTTAGACTCTTTAGGGTGTGTTTGGATAGCAAAAGTGCAGGGAAAGGGAGGGGAGGGAGAATGAGGGAAGGGGAAGGGAGGGAAGGGAAGGGGAGGGGGAATGGGGGGTGAGTGTTTGGATACAATTTCCCTCCAAATCTTGCCTATTGTGGAGAGATTTTGATTTGCCTTGGAGGAGGGAAAATGGATCCCTCCAAATCTCTCCCCCTCCATTTCCCTCCACCCTTATTTGCTATCCAAACAAGAGATTTTAAATTCCCTACTCTCCCTCCCTTTCTTTTCCCTCCAAATTTCTCAATCCAAACACACTCCAGTGTCCTGAGGCCCCATGTAGTAACACATGGACCCGTCAATGGTCATCAGTCAACATCCCACCTTCAGAGTTCAGACTCTAGTCATCTGAATTAATTCAAATGAAGTTCCCAATCTGCAAGCGACATTTAAGAAAACACGCCTCCAGCAAACTCAAATTCGCTGGGAAGCTGCAGGGAAAATGGGAAGAACTAGGAAAAGGCTCTCGCATTGGAGGTGTTATAAGCCAAAAAAGTTTGACTCAAATCTATGAAGAAGCTATTTTCTACATTTGACATATGGCAGCGATACTTTAGCTGCAAATCAGCTACTTCAACACAAACTACGGCCGATCATGAAAAACTAAACTATGAGTGATTTCATGATCCTACCCAAATCTTGAGGGACATTTTCTCAGGTTTTCATTAGTCAGCCTTTGATTCCAGTATACGATATCATCACCATGCAGGTTCATTTCATACCAAAAAATGAATACCAAGTGAGCTACCTCAACTAATCTCCGTCACTAAGCATTTCAAAATTCAGCTCAAAACCACTAATAGCATAAGAAACAACTTCAAACAAATAAATACGGACTAACAAACAATAGCCACGGGCGCAAGCACATACTAACCTTGATAAGCCTCATTGATCTCTTGAAACTTAGATGTGGCACCATCTTCATCCTTTTGTTTATCCGGGTGCCATTTCTACGACACAAAACACCAATAAGCTCATCACTACATACAATTTTTCAATCCAAAAAAAACCCATCTAGATTAGACTTCACCCCCATCAAATACAAGCCTAAACATCTGTTCCGTTTGACTGATCTGGAAAACAAAATTGAACAGCAGAAAGTAACACTAACCAACGCAAGGCGGATAAAATTTGACCGAATTGATTCCTCTGTAGCATCATAATCCACTTCCAGAATCCTATAATAATCCTACACAACCACAACCACCAGTGGCAGAATAAGGATTATAGCTACAGAGCGAAAATGTCAAGGGAAGCAAAACAACTAGTTGACGGACGAGTGCCCTGCTAACCCCCCATTGGTTTCACGGTTTCACCGCTAACAACAATCCATTTTAGCCCATAAATTAAGTAACCCAAAATCATCGGGTTGACTAACATGAATCAATAATGTGTAAAAATGAAGCATAAACAGAGAAAATACAGATCAACCCAAAAATTAAAATTCAAGAATTATATAAAAAAAACTAGGCTTTTTTTATGAAACTTACAAGTATTAACCATAGATTAAGGCCTTGTTTGGATACCAAAATACAAGGGGAAAAGGAGGGAGAATGAACGAGGTGATTGTCCCTCCAAATATTTCATTTGTTGGAGGGGAATTAATTTGGCTTCAAGGAGGGAAATTGGATACTTCCCTCCAAGTCCCGTCACCTCCATTTTGCTAACCACACAAAGGATTTCTTATCCATCCAAATCTCTTTCCCTCCAAATCCCTCAATCCAAACACGCCGGGGAAAAGGGAGGGGAGGGAATGGAAAGGATGAGAAATCTATTGTTTGGTTAGCAAAGTGAAGGTAGAGAGATTTGGAGGGGAGGGAAAATGAATTCCACCATTTCCCTTCTACAAAGCAAATTATTTCCCCACCAACATAGGCAGGTTTTGGAGAGAAAATCATCTCCTCCATTCTCCCTCCCCTCCCCTTCCCTTCCTTTCCCTTCCCTCC
>LHUT01007252.1:0-10932 GCA_001412135.1 Silene latifolia subsp. alba | reverse complement strand
TATGATGAATTGGAGGGAGTACTAAGCAACAACAAATCAATTAAAAACGGCGAAAATTATGTGAAAAAGCATTAGGGGGAATTCAGGGATTTTGAAAATAAGTTTGATTATTGTGGGTGCTTATTGATTTGCGTGAGCCTTGAAGGTTATTAGAAGAGTCAAGAGTACACTAAATAAGACTTAATAGTGTATTTGACAAAGCAAAGGATCAATAATGACAGATTCTGATGAAAGAGGCTCAATAATGTTAATAGCTCTCTTTTAAGACGGACTTGTCCGTCATAAGAATAAAACGGTTAAGTAATACACTACTTGTGTAAATGAGACATATTTTGTTTTTCCCTATACATTATGTCTTTATCTTATTCATTTTACATTGACATACTTGACCCGTCTTAAGCTTAGGAAGGATCTCTCCGTCTTAAATAAGAATTTGCTCAATAATGTAGGCTGACAAAAAGTCAAGCCGATTGCGTCCTGTTGCTTAATTATTTGAAAGTTTAGTCCTACCAGTGATATGGATAACAATACTAAATTCTTTCCTAATAAAGTAATTCAATGAAAAAAAGTAGCAATCATGGTTATTGTCTTATTCGTATAGATTACAACAAACAAATACAGCCGCCCTCATTTATAGTGAAACAAAAATATCAGGACCTGATGAAAGCGATAAAGTAACTACATCGGGTAATAAAAGCATACTGCTGAACATAAACTTCAACATCAACATCAACATCAACATCCTCCACATGACACACAACTTCTGAAAACCAATTAATCTCCTGAGCCACCGAGAATGAGCAAAGTGCACTACACCGCTAGGACGTAGAAATGACACGGTAGCAATCAGTAACCAAAAGTTCGTGTACAAGAAATAATAACCCTGGTAGGTGGTGTAGCTATCCTTGACCAACAAATAAATTATGATGCAAGTGCCTATATAAATCAGAGAGAGCACATCACATAAAACAACTGCTGACAACAAAACAAAATGAAACCAATCCACCTCCAAACCCAAAATGAAAGTCCAAGTATTATTCCTCCACTATGTAGCAGCAAGCCAGCCTTTCTTGTTATCTTTGTTTTAGCTATGCAAAAGATTACAGTAACCTTATCACTGCATAGTATTGATTACCCAGGCAATGAGACCGACCACACTGCGTTGTTGGCCATCAAGAGCAAACTATTGGATCCTTCCAACAAGGTTTTAAGTTCATGGAATGGTTCTATTCACCACTGTTCTTGGGAGGGGGTTACATGTGGGCGTAAACATAACAGAGTGACTGGATTAGATTTGAGTTCTAGAAGTTTGGGAGGAACCATATCTCCGTTCATAGGCAACCTGAGCTTCCTTACAATTATTGAGCTTTACAATAATAGTCTATCTGGCAATATTCCCGCGCAATTAGGTCATCTAATCAGGCTTCAGGTATTAACGTTACGTAACAACACACTTGTAGGTGAAATTCCATCCAACATATCTAATTGCGTTAACCTCAGGCTTATTTCCCTTGGCAACAACAAGCTAGAGGGAAAACTTCCAGTAGGATTAAGGGCATTGTCAATGCTAACAATACTTATTGTGGAGGATAACAATCTTACGGGTCCTCTTTTTGATATCATACAAAACCTTACTTCTTTAGTATCTATATTTGCTCATGACAACTCATTTACAGGAACCATCCCGAACAGCATTGGTAGGATGCGAAAACTAACTAACATTGAAGTTGGAGAAAATGAACTCTCAGGCACACTTCCTCTATCCCTTTTCAATCTCTCCTTCCTTCAAGAAATTGAATTTAATGACAACCAACTATATGGAGAACTTCCTGCAGATATTGGCTTCACTATTCCTCATCTGAAACGGTTGTCCCTCCCAGGAAACAACTTCTCAGGATCTATTCCAACCACGATACAAAATCTCACAACACTTGAGGTTATTGCATTTGGTGGCAATAGTTTTAGAGGGAGGGTTCCTTATAATTTTGGGAATTTTCGTAACCTAAATGTTTTATCTGTTGCCCATAACTATCTAGAGGGTGATATCAGCTTTATAGATACACTATTTAACTGTAGCCAATTAAGTGTCCTAGATTTGGGGTCAAATCACTTTTCTGGAATACTACCCAAATCTGTTGCCAATCTCTCCACCTCTTTACAATGGATCACTATCAGTGAGGCTCAGATAAGCGGGAAAATCCCTGAAGGTATTACCAATCTCAACAATCTTCAGCGCTTAGTTTTGTCTAACTGCAATTTATCGGGATCTCTTCCTCAGGATATCGGTAAGCTTTACAAATTAGGACTGCTTGATTTGAGCTCCAACAAATTTGAAGGCAGAATTCCCAATTCCTTTGCCAATTTGTCACTCTTGGAAGGGCTCTATTTAAATGATAATATATTGGAAGGGAGTATACCTGCACAACTTGGAAATTGCCAAAGCTTGTTGAACCTGAATTTAGCATACAATGAACTCAATGGAACCTTGAGCAATGAGCTATTTGAAGGATCTGCTTCATTTGTAGGAGTAGATTTGTCTGAAAATCATTTGGAAGGCTCCATCCCTTTGGAATTGAGTAAGCAAAGTAACTTGGAAATCTTACGTCTGTCTAACAATAAGTTTTCAAGTGTCATTCCAGATAGTCTTGGCGACTGTCCTGATCTTCAATATCTGTACATGGATGGAAATTCCTACAGTGGAAATATTCCTTCATCCTTCGCTTCTTTGTCTAGCCTCAGAGAAATTGACTTTTCTCGAAACAATTTATCTGGCCCCATTCCAGCCTTCTTCTCTAAATTTCCCAAGTTATATTACCTTAACTTATCTTACAACGACTTTGAGGGAATGGTTCCAACGAATTCAGTATTTGCCAATGCAAGTGAGGTCTTTGTTGCTGGCAACAACAAGGTTTGTGGAGGAATTAAACAGTTGCAATTACCCAACTGCAGTGAGAATCGAACCAGGGAAAGGAATAGGTTGATAATTCCCATTATCAGTGCACTTGTTGGGGTGTTGTTCATGGCAGTAGGGGCCGTAGGGTTGTACCTGGCATTTATCAAAAAGAAAAAGATGCCTAGTTTATCGGGTTCATCAATGATGGGCAATGTAACAATGAAAGTGTCATACGACATGCTACTCAAAGCAACGGCTGGTTTTTCTTCAGAGAACCTACTGGGAACAGGTTCTTTTGGATCAGTTTTTAAGGGGATTTTGAATGGAGAAACGGTTGCAGTGAAAGTTCTCAACATGCAACACCGTGGTGCATCTAAGAGCTTTATTGCAGAGTGCAACACATTGAGGAATATCCGTCACCGTAATCTGGTAGGCATCATAACAGCTTGCTCGAGTATTGATTTTCAGAGAAATGATTTTAAAGCTCTAATATATGAGTTTATGCCAAACGGAAGTCTAGACCAATGGCTGCATGGAGTGGATAGAAACATGAACCTTGCTCAAAGGGTGGATGTAGCGATTGATGTGGCCCATGCACTCAGCTATCTCCACCATGAGTGCGAAACTCCAATTGTGCATTGCGACTTGAAACCAAGCAACATATTGCTCGATAATGTCATGGTAGCTCATGTTGGGGATTTTGGATTAGCAAGGTTTCTTACTCAACCTCAACATCCGAATCAAAGTAGTACAACTGCAATCAAGGGCACTATAGGCTATGCTGCTCCAGGTAATAATAGTGTGATACCTAATTATAATTAGTCTGATGAACACTATAAAATGATATTCTTAACAAGAGACTAAGATGCAGAAACTGTAAGCCTCTGGCCTTAATGCTAAAATGGTTGCTGTAAATTCTTCGGTCTAAAATTCTACAATAGACCATTTCATATATGCTGCGGTAAGTGAGGTTGCCTAGCTAATGATAGTATATAGCATAGTAAATGAATGTTCTAAGGCTTCCCTGTCTATCTATCATTTATGTTTCTAAGCCTTGTAATTGGATCCACATGTCAGAGTACGGGCTTGGAAGTGAGCCATCTACAGAGGGTGATGTTTACAGCTATGGCATATTGCTACTTGAGCTAATGACAGGAAAGAGTCCAACAGACAGCATGTTCAAGGAAGGCTACAACCTTCATAAGCATGCAGAAGCAGCATTACCTGACCAAATCTTACAAGTTGTCGACTCATCACTTGAAGATAAGCTTTCTGCAGAAGCGGGTGACACAAGGGCAATCCAAGATGAGCTACAACGAAGAGTTGAATGCATTACTTCTGTGATTCGCATCGGAGTGTCGTGTTCGAATGACTTGCCACAACAGCGAATGAAAATAGTCGATGCCACTAGCAGGCTTCAATCAGCAAGAGACAACCTTCTTAATGCTAAAGACAGGTGTAATCTTCCTGCAAAAGGTATATCATTAGACATATGAGTTTACTATTAATGAATCATGCTGAAGATTAGAAGTTTTCCTGATATTATTATACTTGTACCACTGATGGTTACAGGAGCCTCGCCGCCTGAGGTTGATTTTAATCAGGAAAACAAGCGTCCGCCAATCGAAGTCTCCTGATGGAATATTCAAGACTACAAATCTATCATACTTGAATGTAGAATACTTTTAAATTCCGGTTAGTTTGTTGTAATCATGACTAATGAATTGTTATGTACTTTACTACTTAATACTGATCATGTACTCCTTCCGTCTCAATCATTTGTGTAGCTTTGCCTCTCACAATAAATATAAAAGGTAAACAAGTGACTGAGACGAAAAGAGTAAATTGGTATCTTGTGTAAAGCATGACAACCATATAGAATGTACAGTTAACCTCAATTTTGCAGATTGATAGCTTAACTTTTTCAGTCGAATTTGTGGCTAATTAGTCAAATTATATGCAGGATATAACATGTACCAAGTAAATATGAATTGTAGGAACTAAACAAAAAAGTGCACCTTCTATAAACCAATTATTTGACCCTCACGGTAGTTGCAGCTTTGTTGATCTTCAATTTCAAACTCAAAAAACTCGGGATGTGCAGTCTAACCATGTTTTGACTTGAAAATAAAGTGTCCAAGTATAATACTCGTATTTAACTAGTACAAAAGATAATATTAAGAATCTAGCTGCCTTACAAACACATACAAGAATTCCGTTCTTTGTCAATTACAATAGTAGTGACTAGAATAACAGAATGTTTCTAGACATGGAAGTCGTTATTCAAATGGATGCATTAAGCGAGCGTGTAAGCCACTTAATCACCAGCAACACTCGACTCTTTAAAGTGCTAAGAAAAATCCACCTTTTAGGCAGTAGTATGCATTCTATTCAATCAAGTAATTCGTAGTAAACACAATTAATTCACCAATGAATTCTAAATGTGCCTAGAAAAATTTCAGTGAGCTTACCATGCTAAATGGTGCATTTTTGGTTGACTAGCTTAAAGATGTATATCAGAGAGTAAGTCGTGATTTAACTCATTATATTAGTGCACAGTTTGAATATAAACAGCAGCCCATACATGAACATTCGAGATTAATGTCTTACCTGTGTAGCAAATCCGCCTCTCTTGGTTCGCTGGTACTATATCACCCTTCATAGTTCATTGGTACTTCCATAGCTATCAAGAAAAAAAAAAAATCTCACTTCTAATGCAGAACAAGTGCCATAACATTACTCTGTAGTTTAAAGGATCTCACCTTTCCGACACTTGCTACTGAGTTGGAGTAACGTTGCTGATAACTAGGCAAATGAGATAGCTTGATTTTAAATCTGGACCTGCATTACATTCCAGCTTTGGAAAGAATCTTCTAAATCACGATTAGTTTCCATCCATGATCATACCAAAATTTGTCCTGTTCATGCGTAAATCCAACCTTAGAAGCTGGCGTGGCAATAGACGAAGGGAATGACGGACCAAGCACAACACTGAATGCAGCACAGAACTGTTACTTGTTCTACTGCTAGGTGTAGCATTGCTGTAAGAAGACATGAAGAATTCAAGTTTTTGTAAAGTATAGCACTCGAGAGTCATTTCTTGAGCGGAGCACTGATTTCTCTCACTTTCACAAAGAGAATCATTACAGTAAATGTACAGGGAAGCCACTCAATCACCAGCAATGCAGAACTCTTTCAGTGCTACCAGAAATTCCACATTGTTAGGCACAAGAGCATAGTCACTAGTTGGCATACGTATTCAATTAAGTAATTCGTCTAAAACATAAATATAGATGCTACTACGTTTCTGTCCTCTGTTTTAGCATTGGGGTTAAAATAAATTTCACATTTTACAAAGTTTATTCATTGGCCATTTGGCCTGAGACATTTTGCTAGGAATCAAAAGACAACGACGACATTATCAAAAATTAGACGCCCATGAAAGAACGCACTTTGTTCCTGAGCTATAATACAATCAAGAAACGGTTTCATTCTATTCACCAAGAGCTTGGAACGTATTTAGTAGAGCATGTTGCATAACAAAATGGATCGTTATTAGGGCAAACTCTTAGCAATATTCGATTTGGTATGAGAACATGGATGTCATAAATCCTACTAATGTCAACATCCTAAGCAACCAATAGAAAAATTTATCAATACCTCCCCAATAACTAGCCAATAGTGGAGATAAATTTTGCATTCATTCCATCTGGTCCATGGGCCTTGCTCTAATGCATTTGCTTCAGGGTAAATAATACCCCAACACATTTGAACGGAAGAAGTAACCGCTCATTAACTTCATCACCTCCTTCGAATTTATACACTGAAGTAACATCACTGACGCTCTTAATTTAAGTTGAAGTGATGAAGCGGGTTTTAAGCTCGTGGAATGACTCTATTCACTACTGTTATTGGGAGGGGGTTACTTGTGGGCGTAAATTTCTCCTGATAAATCTCACACCCCTGCAGTTCTTGTGGAAAACTTGTTCTCTTTAAACATCGCTTTCGATATAGTAAGAATGCTCCTAGACTTGGCAATGGCGCAATCTTACACAGCATTAAACATTAAACACTAGGAATGTATTTATGAATCAGAAGGAGTACTGCGTATGAAAAATCGCTTTCGATTTGAGAATTACAACTTAAAACCCTTCAAACATTAATCTCAATCATCATTCCGTATGCGAGTCATGCACATTGACATAATTGTTCATAAACATGTATGAGCAGTGAATTTCCAAGCTAGACTTAAGTAATTAGGGTTTTAAGAATTCATCGCGTTGATCAAAAAAATCCAATTAAACCAATTAACAAGCAATTACATCAATTCTACAGGTAGACTATGATCCTAGCCAATTATTTTGCAAATTTCTAGCTAAATTCGACAAATCATATTCATAATATCGTTAAAGGAAACATCAATTTCAGAAACTAACACAGGAAATCATTGATTTACAGTAAATAAAAAAGAAGAGAATAATTTCGAATCATAAATTGTGCTTTTTACCTAACTCTCACAAAACTTGTGACCTTCGTGATTACAGAGTTTCTTCGCTTCAATGGCGATCTGATTCCCGCCATTACCGAGTCGTTAGGGGTTCGCGTCTATTTTGGATGTGTGTGGTCATTTCAGGTATTTTATGCAATTTAGGTCGAGTCTTTATGGATTCGCGTCTATTTTGAACGTGTATGATGGGATTATTTTTGGGACGGGTCATTTCAGGTCGAGCAGTTGTCTCAGGCTCATTTTATTTGTGTTGGTCACATTAAATTGTGTTTATTGAAGTTTATTTGACATGTGCTATGTAATTAAGGCGTATTTTCAATTTTTCCTGTTAGTAATTCATGTTCGTTTGATATGTCATATTACTCAAGTTATATCAGGTAGTTTTAAGCTCGGACCATTTTGGATTAGGTAATCAATCTTAGTCCTACAAGGTTTGGGGCTTTGGGCAGCTTGTAGATCTGGTCATTTTGGGTTATTCCGCTAAATCCATATCTCGGGTCATGTCATTCAGGTCAGACCAATTTTACCTCACCTGGTCTTAATACGTGCTACAACAGCGTAAAAAGTCAGATATACACAGACATTAATTTTAAGGACTCGCAATAAAATTGTCGTCAAGTGTTGCATCAACTGGTACAAAAATACAGCCAAGTACAATGTGGGACTGGGTTGGCAATTACGGTCTTCCTTCACGGTCCGGATTCTCTCCATTACCTTTCTCTCCATTACCTATCCATTACTTAGTAATGGTTACGATTTCGTTTGGGGTCAAAATGGAGGGATCGGATGCATTCCAGACATTTCATCTCCACCTCAATTTTTGGGTTATTCTGCTAAATCCATATCTCGGGTCATGTCATTCAGGTCGGACCAATTCATTTGTTTACTTTTGCAAATACCTTGAATAAACAGTAAATAAATGATCGAGGTGGTGGGATTAATACATTAATCTTTCAGCACAAACTAAGTGACTGCAACAGCCAACAGGAGGTAGTTTAGATATAGATTGATTGGAGTTAGTGAATGTTGGTAGTTCTTGAAAGTTGTTTCCTGAGCAAGGACATGCACCTGCAATTCACGCACCTTTGCTGTTTATATATGTTTCACAGTACATTAATAGCACTGCTAATCCCAAATGTAATTCCTCTACCTACCAGTGATCACTGTCTGAGGCGGGTGTATCATACACGCATCTGAGACAGTCAGTCACCCGCGTAAAGAGATTACTGTAGCATTATAATTAGCCTAGTATAACAACTTCAGACACATATTATAGCTACGTCGTAAACTTCAATAAAGAGATAGCATTGAATTTAATTTGGAGCTTCAAAAATCTGTTATACCCAAGTAATTTTATTTATATAAAATCGACAGTGGAATGGATAAAAGGAATTGGGGAACATGATGCTTACATTTCACAAGTGTTAAATACTTAAATATGAAAACAGGTCAATACCACACCCATGAATCAAGAGCAGAAAGCAATTCAGAGCAAAAAGAAAGACCATGAAAAATAACCAATATTATATACCCCATTGTATCCGGTTATCAACATCCAGCATCTTGACTGTCATATTTTGCGAGCAAACGATTAACTTTATTCTTAGACACCCCCTCTTTGATTTTGTCTTTCTTCATGTGTACTTGTTTCTTCTTCACATTAAATTTCGAATCTGACTTCTTTGTATCCACGCTTAAATTTCCTGTTGCAGCACCTACATTATCAAAAATCTTTTGCCTCTTGACACAGTGACCTGCAGTTTTATCTGTACTGAAGTCGTCGTCATCATCAATCCTTTTAACAAATACTTTACGGCCATGAAACACTGATTTGATAAGTTCTTCATCCGCTTCATCAAGTTTCTCTTCTTCATCCTCGCCACCGCGCTGTAAGTTCTGAAGCATATCATCAACACGTACTGTCGCATGCCTCGACTTAACAGACATAATCTCACCAACATCAGCCAACCTATCCATCTCGCGTTTTGAATCCAACGCTTTATTCTCCAAAACTTTCATCCCATCTCCCATCTCTTCCGCATCCCTTTTTCTCTTTTCCTTAACTAATTCCTCATCCTGGTTTCGCCACGGTTCAAAATTCCTAGACGCACCCGTTTCAACAGTGTAATCAGAGTTTCTTGGGTCAGTCTTAATTGTTATCTCCGCAGAGCAATTGGTACACTTAATGTAAAACCGCACGATTTGGATACCAAGGTAATCCTCTCCAACAGCGTCTTCTTTTCTTGAATTAAACTTTGTACCCTTTGACATGTAATTACCGCAAGTATTACAGCGAATACTCATTGGCAACATTGTTCGAACCGTAATCTGCTTGTTTTTCGGCTGCTTTCTTTTCGGTATCTTCGAGGGATCGAAATCTGGTGGATAGTATTTATTCAGCACCTTCCTTTCTCCCATGTTTTCTTGCTTTTTTTAGGCGGCTCCGACAGTGTTAATAATAATCATGAATATTGAAATAATTTTTAGAGAGAGAAACTGAAACTGTTGTATATATATCCAACCTTCTAATGCTAAACCGACTTAGTTTGGGGAGTAGTATTCCTAATTAAAAAGCCCATTGTGAAATAAACCGACCTGACTTGTTGTCTTGTCAAGAATATCAAGATTGACAATCAACCAAACTGAGTTACTCGAGCTTGACATATAAGTCCATAACCCTAATTGGCCCGGGCCTACGACTCGGATGTTTAATGTTGGACGCTGACATTAAATAATAATTGATCCGAAAAGAAACCGAACTTGAAGTGACCCCATTTAATCTGAAACGAATTCTTGCAAATCCGAAATTGACCTGATCTAAATAACCCAACCGCCCAGGTCAACAGGATATCTACAGTTCAGTTGTAGTTCATACTTCATTGCGGTCAAGGAAAGCGAGACCAAGAGTTGTCGACGTAAGGTGGATTATTCCCACCGTCGCGGTCGTGTGACGCAAGCTAGTGTTCAACTAAAGAAAAGATCTCCCGTTTGTGTCGAATTTCCTCATTTTCTGCAGCTACGCGGGCTAAAATAAAGGACTCAGCCCTATTCCAATTCGATGACTACTTCCTCCCTATGAAAAATGTCGTCTTACTGTTTCTGCGTCATTCTGAGTTAATATTCATTCCAAATAGAGTTTTGGCAAACGTGGCACGGCCCACAAAACGTGTTACGAATTCGACACAAAATTAATGAGTTTGGGTTGAGGTTTAATCACCCATTTATGAAAGTGGGTCAATACGAACAAAATAAGATATTCCCTTCCATCAAACCAAATGTAACACTTGTTTTTTGGTACTATTCATGGTAGTAGGGGATCTTTAATATTACACAAATTCTTGTTTGTGACGGCACATATCCGTCACTCTTGAGTGACGGATACCATTTTACCTCACAAAGTACCCACTTTTTCTCTCTCTGCAACACTATTCATGTGGTCCCCTTTCTCCACTAACCCATTTTGTTACCATTTTAACTCACAAAATATCCGCCACAAATGGTAACCCGTCACAAGGGAGACCAATTGTTTTTA
>LHUT01007249.1:257-10933 GCA_001412135.1 Silene latifolia subsp. alba | reverse complement strand
CCCGTATGAATTCAGAAAAGTTGTAATTTTGATTTTTTTTTCTTTAATAAAGGGTCTAAGGGTCGGGTATGAGTCTCATAACATAGACCCGGACCCGGACCCGAAATATTTTCTTAAGACCCATACCCGACCCATACCCATTGGGTCTGAAAAAATAAGACCCATACCCGACCCATTAGGGTCCGACCCTCAGGGTCTGGGTCGGGTCCTCGACCCACTGCCATCCCTACTTGTACTTTGTTGTTTCTTTCAGTAAGTTGTAGATAATGATTAATTACACTGGTCAATTGGCTTCTTCCACGGAATATACAATGGAGTTTGATGATTGGCTTAATTGAGATTTTTTTTTTAATATTAATCCGTATTTACTAATTAATTATCGGTAATAATAAATACAGCCCTTCGGGCTGTATTTAAGAACTAAATTACTTTTTAAAATGGAATTAAATTAAGAATTTAAGACACAATTACGCGTAAATTGATGTTATTAATGTTTGATTTAAGGTTTTTCATTCCTTTTTTGGCACCTTAAATACAGCCTTCAGGACTGTATTTATCATTTCTCATTAATTATTTATCTTTTGAGATCAAGGGTTTTAAGTTAAGTCCTAATATGAAACTCCAATTCTCACAAATAGAAATTTAGCTCATTGTATGAGTGGGCAATAAACGTGGATTACCTTCTCTTTAAGCGGAAAAGATTTAGACCGCATAATGTGATCATGTACTAGGATAACCAACCATCAGATCAATAGGATCTCAATTATAAGCTTAAGCAGCTCTTTTGGTTGTGACGATAGTCTCAAATGGTGTTAAAATTTGTCGATTTTTGAGAGATAATAAGTTTCATTCTTATACTTGATTGAGCGTTCGCATATGCCTCATTTCGCACAAAAAGTAGGAAATTAGCATAAAATTAAGCCAATTAATTTTTTTTTTCCCCAAAAAACAAGCAAGAGTGTTTTAAGGTCGCATAGAAGTATATATTCGATGGATGGCGATAGGGCGCCACCTGGTGGCGCTGAATCTCGGCGCCACCTTAATTAAAAAAGAGAAATATTATAAATTTAATTATTAATTTTTGATTTTGCGCCAAAGTCTAAAAGGGTAGTAACGTAATCTAATATTTATTCAATTAAATTAAAATTGTAACTAAACTAAAGCTGATCTTTTCTTTATCAATTGCTTAAATATCATTTGTTGATTGAGCAATCCAATCATCTATAATCTCAAAAATAAACAAAATTGGATCAAGTATTTACGTCTATTGGTCTTATCAAATACTCCGTATCAAACATATCAGAGTTGTAATATTCACTTGAAAATTTGCAATCCCATGCTCCTACGGCCTACCTTTCTAGTTCATTAACAATCATATCATTTTGATTCATCTTCTACCTTTGTAATGGTGTTTGATAGCATGCAACGACCTTCCAATAAGTGGAACCTTAAGTCATATATACATACTCTTGGTACATAGCCCAAAATGCTTAATGTTGAATTGATCGTGGTTGATGATTGTAATCGCTTTAAAAGCTTTTATTCGTATATAGACATATAGATGCAAGCTGTGTATCTCGTTTGTTCTAACTTGGAACTCCTTTCCTCAAAAAGAGGCAAAATGCTAGGAACAAATAAACTGTTTTCTTTTCCCAATTATCTATAACTATAATTAATTATGCAATTTAAAGTTTCTAAACTACCATTTTCAATTAATGAGTGTGAAATTCAAATTTTAATGTAGGAAAATGAAAATACATAATTAATTTACTATAATACCCCCGATGATGCCCAATTTGAGTACCACCCGGTGGCGCCATCTCATTTTCCATATTCAATATTCTTTCTAACCAATACGAGTACTAAGCATGCCATGCACTTGACCCATGCATGAAACACATGCATGCATGCATACTTGTTGTGACAAAATTCGTCTTTATGTCAAGTTGTTAAAAAGGAATGAAGGAATTATCTCGTGTGTTTAGTAGTTATGAGCTGGACTTACGTTTCTACCCCCTCCGTCCCGGTCATTTGTTGTCCTTTAGTTTTGGCACAAAGACCAAGGAAATGGGAGAGAGCCAATTACTAAATCACAAGTGGAATAAATTGAGTGTGAATGATCAAATTACTCATCAAATTCATTCTTAAAATAGAAATGACAACAAATAACTAAGACACCCCAAAATGAAAAAGGACAGTAAATGACCGGGACAGAGGGAGTATTAATTTGCACAATTAAATTCTCTATTTTCGAAATTGTCCTCACATTGAACAGAATATGAGCTTAATTGTGTGAAATAGAGATGGAAAAAGTTGCTTTATTTAAAAATTAATTATAGACTTTCTTAAGTAATGTACATGATCTACTTGGATAATAAATCATCTTATTATGGACTTCTGGTTAATAAGTGAATATCTCAATATTGTCGGATTGATGTTATAAGTTTCCTCTCAAGACAATGAAGGAGGGGGGGTGACCATTTGTGAGATTTGTTACTGAGTGATAAATGACAATAGATTATGTGGGTAATCAAATAATCTTTAAAAAATATTTTCAATATAAAAAGTTAAATAAATGAATGAGACACCTATAAATGGAATGAGTTAAAAAATGACCGGGACGAAGAGAGTATATATGAAAGACGGGGACTCGAGTGTTTGGTAAATAATATGCAGTAGATTTTTACCATATTCAAGACTTCTAACATATTTGACCAATCAATATGTCAATTTTATAAAATAGAAAAATTTACTCAATTTTACAAAAAATAAAAATAAAAATAACAATCATTAATCTTAATATGCTTATTATCAAATACTTTGAGACTGTTCGACAATTAGTAGAAGCAGATTTTAAATTATAGATAACGATAGTATACGGTCGACAGATTCAAATAGCATGTTTGACTAACATATCTCGTTAGCAGAATCATCATTAAATGTTTGGTAAATAGCAAATTACGCATTTGCCAAACACATTAAAAGATGATGTTCATTAGTCAATCTCTAATATTTATCCCGAAATATACCAGTTTTGTTAAATACCTTGTTTATCAAACAAATCTTTAACTAATTCTACTAATTTAAATATATTGGTTAAACCTTCAACTAAAATCTAGCATTTATAATCTGCTAGCAATTTACTTATACTTAAACTAATCTGCTTATTATTGAACACCACATAAGAAAAATCCTTCAGACGAGCTAAAGAAGAGAAAAAGATATTCAAAAGATATTTTATTTAATAATAATACTCCTAAGCCTAACATTATAAACAACTCAAAAAAACCTTAATAATAATAATAACCATCATTCAAGAGTACCATAACCACAAAAAAATGATATTCATAAGATATTTTATTTAATAATAGTAACAATTTAAAACACCTCATAAAAAAACTAGATCTAGTTGAGCTACGTTTGGACTAGATCAAGAGTTAAATAAGGATAATAATCCTAAGATCTAAAGTCATGAGTCCCTACACATAGAGTCATACACCTCTCTTTCCTAGTACCAACTCAGTACTAATAAAACAAGATAAGACAGTAAAACACTCCTTTAGCATTGCTTAAGGGACGTTGCCTCTTACCTCCTTAATCATCACTTTTAATATTCCACTTTTTCTCTAATATTTTACTCATAATATAATAATACAAAAATTAGTCAGTTGAGGTCTCTTCTCATATGTATATGAAAAGTATTGTCTCACATCAATCGGAAAAATAGTAAAGGTACTAGGTCATAGGTAAGTGAGTTACTCCTCCTATCACCAATTGGTCTAGGATAAATCTTCACTTATATTACTTGTGGACCGGTCTCATGCACCTATTTTTATAAGCTCGCTACAAAGAACTCAAAACAATCAATCTCTATTAAGACGAATATGTTAAATAGATGAGATAATTTTTATACTGGTTCCCGAATATTTTGTCTTATTTATCTTATTTGCCAGTTTTAAATTTAAGTCAGAGAACCCCATCTTATACCAAGATGAATTTATTAAAAGACAGCAGATCTGTCTTAAAACAACTATATCCATTTTAAGTGTAAAACAGTTTAAATATCCATATATAAAGAATAAAACAAGAGTTCATCATTTCCTAATCATTCTATTGTTTATCCCATTAATTTATTTAACCCGTTTTATTATTAAATTTTAAAAAATACAACTTTTAACAATATACCACACTCAACTGAACTAGATGGTCAACTAGACTGTTAATATGACCACAACAACCATTACTAAATTAAGAAAATATTAAGAAAATGACACGTGTCATCTTCTCCTTCACCCTAATTCTCTCTCTACCCCCTTTCCCTCTCTAAAATTATACTAAAAACATGAGCTGGAGTCACAACCCGTGTGTATGGAAATGTGGAATTTCAAGCTGTATTTGAAAGCCACCCTTTTATCATCCTTCTCCTATATATACCTCTTAACATCCCTCCATTTTCTTCACACTTCTAAACTTTTACAAAAATATATATTTCATATAATTATAATTATACTCATACATTTTATTCTTAAGACGGATATATCTGATATTCGTATTCGTTGAAGAAGAAGAAAAGAGAAAAAAAAATGGTGATCATATTAGTAGCTTTGATCACATTTGGTGTAATCTTCATAGTTCACCATGTAATGAAATCCCCTGCTTTCGCATACCGAAACCGAAAGCTCCCTCTTCCTCCTGGCTCCTTGGGTTATCCTTATGTAGGAGAGACCTTTCAACTCTACTCTGAAAACCCAAATGTCTTCTTTGCCTCTAAGGAGAAAAAGTTAGTCCTTTTCCTCCTATGTATCTTTTTTGGGAATCGGGTTTTGGATAAGACAGTCTTACAACGTGATTTTTACCTTAAAATGATTAAAAACCCGCTTTTTAATCAAAACGGTCTTATATAAGTTTTTCCTTGACTTTATTTGTCTTTTTGGGAATCGGGTTTTGGATAAGACAGTCTTCCCGCAAGATTTTTACCTTAAAATGATTTCCCGCAAGATTTTTACCTTAAAATGATTAAAAACCCGCTTTTTAATCAAAACGGTCTTATAGGTTTACCTTTTTTTTACTGCTGCAAAAAAAAAAAAAAGGTTTTTCTTTGAGTTTACTTTATGTCTTTTCTTGAATCGGGTTTTGGATAAGACAGTTTTAGAGTAGAATTTTTTTACCAAAAACTTTTAAAAACCTCCTTTTTTATCAGAACGGTCTTATATAACTTTCTACCGATTTAGGGAAATACTTTTGGAAATCCAGGTACTAAAAACAAGTTTTTAATCAGAACGGTCTTATACAAGTTTTTGCCAGTTTAGGGCATAATTTTAGAATCTAGTCACTAAAAACACGTTTTTAATCAGAACGGTCTTATATAAGTTTTTGCCAATTTAGGACATAGATTTCGGAAATTGAGATACTAAAATTTGGATTACTTTTTGTTGTTGAAATTAATAGGTATGGACCAGTTTTCAAGACACATATATTGGGGTGTCCATGTGTAATGATATCAAGCCCAGAAGCAGCAAAGTTTGTATTATCAACAAGATCAAATTTATTTAAGCCTACATTTCCAGCTAGTAAAGAAAGAATGTTGGGTAAACAAGCCATCTTTTTTCACCAAGATGATTATCATCTTAAACTTAGGAAGCTTGTTCTTAAGGCTTTCATGCCTGATGCTATCCGAAACTTCGTCTCCGATATCGACTCCATTGCTTCTCGTACTCTCAAGTCTTTTGATGGTTCTTTGATCAATACCTTCCAAGAAATGAAAACAGTAAGTTCATATATTCGTAAAAAAACAGAGAAAAACAGGGGAAAACAGAGAAAATTTAATATTTTTTAAAAATTATTCAAGAAAAAGAAATAAGACAAAAAAAAATCACAAAATCTCATTGAAGACGGGCGATATCCGTCACAAGCTTGTGACGGATACCGTTTCCTCTCACAAAATACCCATTAAGAGGTGAGTGGGAAGCACATGGGTGCCCGACCTTGTCCCCTCTCTCTTTTTATGAGAGGTCTTCAGCTTGTAATGGGATTAACCCGTCACAAGCAATACGCTTTTTAAAAAAATAACAACAAAAGAAATACTATGTCATGCTTTTTTGATTGTGCACCCAAGTTAGTCACATGACACATCCATATCACGATACGATCATTTCAGCTAACTTATTTGGTAAAGCTGATATCAGAGAAATATTTAAATACGTCAAAAATATGTCTATCGATGCATTAAACTTTAAAATCATTATTTTTGGTTCCGTCATGGTTGACTTAAGTTCGATAGTAACTTAAATTACGATTAATTGATACGTAAAATCAATAACATTACTATAATTATACTCCACAAAGATCTTAATAACGACTTAATATTATTTTATGTCAAAAATAAATATTGACTTCTTTTTTTATGATTGTGACATGTTGCAGTACACGTTCAATGTGGCATTATTATCAATACTAGGCAAAGATGAAGTAAAATATAGGGAAGATTTGAAGAAATGTTACTACATTTTAGAGAAAGGATACAATTCAATGCCGATTAATGTACCCGGAACCCTATTCAATAAATCGATGAAAGCCCGAAAGGAATTGGGTCGGATCCTAGCGGAAATAATATCGACTCGACGTGAAATGAAGAAGGATCATCAAGATTTATTAGCATCTTTCATGGGTGACAAAGAAAGTTTAACAGATGAACAAATTGCTGATAATGTAATTGGTGTTATCTTTGCTGCTAGGGACACTACTGCTAGTGTCCTTACTTGGATCCTTAAGTATCTTGCTGACAATCCTGATGTCCTTCAGTCTGTCACGGTACGAATTTCAAACCCATCTTGTTCCAATAACTTTATTGAAGATTTAAACAAATTTATTGATATTTATTGAATATAGAAGCGGTGCCGCCTCATATATATGGATATGAATTTCGACGTTGAACTACGTAAAATGAGATATTATTAGATATTTGAGGTCGTCTAACATAAACTGTTGTCTGAAAATAGCTTAATTATATATGTCTTGATTTTTCGTCTTTTTGTCATTTAAATAACCTAATGAGGTCGTTTAACATGAACTGTTGTCTGAAAATAGCTTAATTATGAGCATTACCCTTTAAAAATGAAATAACAAGATGTCTAAGATCGTCTTACAGAAGCAGTCACGTAAAAAAAGATAACTTTCGATTTTTGCTTTTATTTTCGATCACTAAAAAAAAGTCATATCTAGAAATAATTGCAAAAGTAATAGCACATATATAGAATCTTTAAGGTAATGTGAGGCTAACAATTGTTTATGATGATATTGTGATGTTTACAGGAAGAACAAGAAGCAATAATTAAAGAAAAAGAAGAAAGTGGAGAAGAAAATATACTAAAATGGACAGATACCAAGAAAATGCCATATACTAACAAAGTAATTCAAGAAACATTAAGAGTTGCTTCAATATTATCCTTTACATTTAGAGAAGCAGTTGAAGATGTTGAATATGAAGGGTACCTTATTCCTAAGGGATGGAAAGTGCTCCCGTTATTTAGGAATATTCACCATAGTCCGAAAAATTTTACTGACCCTGAGAAGTTTGACCCTTCTAGATTTGAGGTATATTTATTTCTTTATTACTTTATTTACATCGATATTTATTCATATTTGGTCTCCCTTTATACGGTCATGTCTGTTTTTAAGTGTAAAACATGTTAAATACTGCTCTCTATTTGACCTGTTTTATTGAATTAAGACGGACATGTGATGTTAGTCAAATGAGGATATGTTCTAATAAAAAATAATAGTATTATTAATAGGTAAATGTCTTTATCATATGATATCTAAACTTTATGAATTTGATTTTGATAGGGTGTTTAGTTGTTAGTTGTCAAGTTGCTTGTTTATATTACAACGTAATCGATATTAGTCGTGTCTTTAAAATAATACGAAATAAAAAGGTGTCAACTTTTTATAATTGTAATTTTATTAGCTATTTGTTATTCGTATACTTAATATTTACTCGATATTTTCTCTTAATAGGTGGCGCCAAAACCGAATACATTCTTGCCATTTGGAAATGGGATTCATTCATGTCCTGGCAATGAACTGGCAAAACTGGAGATTCTAGTTCTTATACATCATATAACCACTAAATACAGGTTGGTAAACTTATGACTATACTTAACTCTACTAAACCGTAATTATTCCTTCGTCTCGATCATTTAATTACCTTTTATTAAGAAAATAAGTAAATAAATGAATGAGACGGAAGGAGTCAAATCAGTTGCTAAAAATAGTGCTGCTTTATGCTACTTTGTTATGACTTTCCTGATTTTTTTTTTGTTTTTTTTTTTGCCAGGTGGTCTATTATTGGCCCACAAAATGAAATCCAGTATGGTCCATTTGCCCTTCCTCAAAATGGCCTACCCATTAAATTATTTTCCAAAAGTCAAGATGAGGCCCAAAATACATGTCAAAATCAATAATAATCGACCCGAGAATCGGTGGAGCATTGTGCGACACGTAACATCTTGTATACGACGATAGCTGATAAAAGTTGACGAAAATATAAGGAAACAAACCTTAATCGTCAACAAAAAAGGGAGAAGAGACGAGGCATTGTATAGTGAAGTTCGCGAAGTGGCTTCACTTGAATAAATTCGCCCGTCTAATAACCTGATTTTTTTCGGGTTTAAGGCAATCGATCAAGGGAATTCGAAACGAGAAAAGCAAGACAAAAAAACATAGCAATAAAGAAAAGAGGAGCCACGGTAATTGTACATTAGGCTCTTAACAGATTTTGAAGGAACATAGTACTAGATCAATTTTTATTGTTTTCATTTTTACTACTTTTTTTTTCTTTAGGGTTATTTAGATTTGAGATTTTTTATTCTATAAGGGGTATGAGCAGATAAAAAGAAGAAAATCCGCAAGGATTAATTCTTGTAAATTTTAATTTTAGATTAAGCAAGTTCGAAGTGTTTATGTAACATTGTAAACAAAAAAAATGCCGCAAGGTGTTGAAATGAGATTTAATTTATGAAATATTTACATATTTACATATTAGTACTTTGAATTTTTTTTTTTCAGTTTTATTTGTTCTAATTAAATATAATTTGTTTAGTTAACTAGCTTTATGCCTTATGTGTAATATAATATGGAGTACTTTTTTTTTAGCAAAAAGATCATCAAGTCATACAAGTCAAATTTAATACAGAGTACTTTATATATAACCTTGTACTCTTTCAAGAAAAGAAATATAACATGAATTAATTTTATGTGATACACTTAAACTCATAATTAAAACTTCAAGTCCGAAATAAATTATATTCATGAGTTGTCATTAATTTTGAACATACCTAGAAAAAAATTGACTAGATAAGATTGAATTTATTGATTGAAATTGACAAACAAAAACACATGCTTTTCTCTTATAGGAGTAATTATCTAATTATATCAAGTAACTCCCATCGTCATTTTTGTTTTTCAAATTCCACTTAATAGATATCACCATAGAATAAGTTCAACAGCTAAACTAGCAAATATCTGAATTTTGGCATCCTCATAATGAGAATATCTCAAAATCTTTCTACTCCCTCCGTTCCAGTCATTAGCTTACACTTCCTTTATTTCCCCCTCACAAAATAAAGAAAGTGTAAATATATGACCGGAACGGAGGGAGTATATTGAACCTATTAACGTTTAAAACACCGTTGTTATATAACTCTAACTCCTCTTAGAAGTAATACAATTAGATGATCATAATCACTCATCAAATAATACACACATAACTAGTGATATAATCGATTTCTTGACATTACCATTGTCATACAATCCCAATGTCTCATTCATTTATTTAGCGTTTTTGTTTTTGCGAGAGAGATTTTTATCAAATATAAACAAATGATTGATAGAAGGGACATATGAGTAATGAGTAAGACGTACGTACACCTTTTAACAAGACAAGCTGTACCATGTGTTTTTGTATCTTCAGTTTTCAGATTCATTTGATTGTTCATTGAACTAAACTAGCCGTACAAATGTACAATTGGAGTACAATTGTACAAAGCATCAAAAGGCTAAGATTAACGGGAAAAAATACGTTTTTTTTTTTGTATTACTAAATCTAGACGTTGAAAAAAGTATCTGTTTGATTGGACCAAAATAAATACTCCTATAAATAAAATTCAGTACAAGACATGAGCTGGTATATTGAAGATATTCATGTGAGTTATTTGTGTTCGTCCACGTTCATGCCAACCATTTGGCATAGCAGCTTCAATAGCAATGAGACGGATATATTCATTATAAACTTGTGACGGGTTAAATGCGGATTTTATTTGACTCGTCAACTAATGAGAATTTGTGTAGCAAAATAGACTTTTAGTATCACCACACTCGAGCAACTTGCTTCTCAACTTTTATTATCCTCCCTCTAGAAATTTCTTCTGACTTTTCACTAAAAACCCTAAAAACCTAATCCCCTTGTTATGTCGCCGCCTCCATCCAACCTCTTATCCCCCCATCTTCTGCTACCCTAATGCCGGAGATGGGTCCATCCCTTGACCCATCTCCCATCCCTTGACCCATCTCCGGCGATCGATCATCTCTAGTCTTTGGTTAAGCGTAATAGAGTTCTCATGTCATGGGATAATAAATGACAAGTTTGGTTAAGCGTCCAAGTCATTACCTAACGCCTA
>LHUT01007247.1:0-10938 GCA_001412135.1 Silene latifolia subsp. alba | reverse complement strand
GGCTTCGGTGTCGCAGCCGCTACACCAAAGGCGAAAAATTCTGTTAGAATTTTGTGATTTGCTACACCAAAATTTACTACTTTCACGCTAATTGTCTATACATTTTGCCTTCAGTATATATTTTGTTACACCGAAATCAAAATCCTGGACTCGCCACTGCTCGAGCTAGGATCGACTCTAAGATTAGCTCGAGATATTGGAATTCAAAGTACGGTCATATTCACGATTTCACGCCCTAGTTTTAAGATTTCCCCTCGATGTAAAATGTATATGAACAAGGAATCACCACTACACTAACACGTTCTAATTATGCATTAAATTAAATAAATCATACCTTGATGGCTTTGCTAGGTTGGTAAGCCTTGATTATGAGATGTAACAACAGCATTAATCAAATTAATTTAATTAATTAAGATTACGTAACATATCACTAAACATTTTTGGTCTCCTTAATTAGCTAAAGAACAAAATTGATCTCAAAGTTTAGTTAATTATGCCTTATTTTACGGTCATGGATAAGTATTATCACATGCACAGAAACGAAGTACGTAGCACCTTTTGATTTGTTTAGATTGCATTTGCTACTTCTTTATCCAATTGTCTCTATGCTTCTTCCTTTTGTAATACGCTAGCAAATCAATTGTAATAATCACATGGGCAGAGCAATAAAACTATTCCAATTTTATGCATGAAAGTCAAATTACAAATCATTAAGATACAAAACCAAGACTTTTAGAATAATGACTTGTTCAGGTTATAGGTAATTATTAAGGAAAATGTATAGTAGAATAGAACTAGAAAAATTAAGGAATAAAAAGCAAGGAAAATGTATAGAATAGAACGAGAAAAATTAAGGAATAAAAAGCCGCAAACAAATGATGATGGATTATTCATCTATTAATCATTATCGGAGTTTAAACAATTTGTGTAACTAACAAAATCTCAAGATTAACAACTAACTAAC
This sequence comes from Silene latifolia subsp. alba, assembly GCA_001412135.1. Lineage (NCBI taxonomy): Eukaryota > Viridiplantae > Streptophyta > Magnoliopsida > Caryophyllales > Caryophyllaceae > Silene > Silene latifolia. The sequence goes on along the minus strand of LHUT01007247.1, from coordinate 9,974 downwards.
AAAATCTCAAGATTAACAAAGGAAGGTGATTTTAATCACCTTTTTAAAATATACATTGGTCTCTTAATAAATATACCAATCTTAAGATTAAAACAAAGTACATGCATGTTTTTTTCGATTGAAGGAGCTGAACGGATGAAGTTGAAGTAAAAGTTAATGGGTGAAAAGATAAACTAAACGGAACTAAAAGAAGTTGAACTGAACTGAACTGAAAATAGCTTAAATTAAGCCGGAAAGAACATGGCTTAAATAGCATCCACTTGGATAAATGAGACAAATTTTTGCCATCCCATAAACATTTTGTTCTTGTCTCGTACAATTTAACATGTTTTAAGTTTAAGAAGGATATATTTATCTTAAACAAAAAAATTACATACAAATATTAATTAACAAGAGTAAAGTATAATTTGGCCAAAGCTGCCACCTAATGTGAGGTGGAATATTTGCTTTTTTTTGGTTTTAAAAAGAATGGTCTTTTTCTTTTCACTTTGCTTGAAGATGTGGCTATAGTTTTGTCCCAAAATTTCATTTGGGAAAGATAAAATCTGTCATTTTAAAGAGATGTGAGACAAAAGGGTAAGTAGAAGGGATTGTAAAAAGTCTCTTTAAAAAAAAACGTCACAAGCAAGACTCTTTATAGTTTCGTAGTTATGGAATTCCAAAATAACTAATTACTTTTACCCTCGTGACACGTATTGAAAACAGTCTGAGAGGGAGGAAGTTGCGTAAAACTCACAAGAAACATTCCAAATATTTGGAGTAGCAATTAGCATACGGTCAATGAGAGGGAGCTACAGAAACATACTCGCCAATTAGCCGTCCACGATGATAAAACATCCCCTGGAATAGTTGACCACGAAATAAGCGTGACATTCGGACCTTCATGGAAATGTCATTCTCCGTACTCACTAATTGGTGTAAGCTTGCTACAAAACATGTGACATTCAATGTCCCCATTAATATTGTTCATATGGAGTAAATGTTCATATTATTGTATTCTTATTAATTACTCCTCTCAAACATTTTTTTAATGTTTTCCTTGATTATTTATCTGAGTAATTTTTTTACATGCAACTTGTTTTTCTCGTTTTTATGTTGAGGGCATATCATATTTCCAATGCTCTGTCCCATTTTGTGTTTCATTTTGTGTACCATTTTGTATCTCATTACTTTTCCTATTGACACATAAACATTTTTCATATTATATTATTACCATTTTTATTATCTTATGTGTGATGTGTCAAGATCTGTAGAAAGTAAGACACAAGATGTGAAGATGAAACATAAAAGTGAAACATGTGATCTCAACTGCCATATCTCGTATCTTAGTCCTTACCCGTGCAAAAATAACCAAAATAGAAAAAGTAGTAAAAGCCAATAAATGTTAGTCAAATACTCAAATTTACTTTAGACTATCTTACATTATCCCAAGTCTAATACAATAAATAATAAATGAAATACGGTATTAAATGGTCTTAAATTCAGAATATGTCGAGAAATCAACACACCATAATAAAGGAAAATGAAGAATTAAGTATCATTATTATGATATTGAAATTATGATTTGGTAATTATATTGTATCCATTACTCCATTAGTAGAAAATTCTAGGTTTAAATTTAGGTAAAAAGATTACTATACGATATTGAATCATATATTGTACTATACCGAAGATGCCTCTTAGTCTAATGGTTAAAGGAGATATGTGCTGATTGATCCTAGTGCAGAGTCTCATTGCTTGAATTGTGGACAATAGGTCCGAGGTTCGAATCCCCACTCCCGTCTATTGTAATGTGACTAAATGTGCGCTTCGTTAGACAAAAAAAAAAATATTGTACTATACGTCAGCAAAAGTGCCCAACAACCCGAATATGATAACCTATCTGATCCGCTCCTCTGAAACTTGTCAATGCCGTGATACTACGGTGATAGCAACAAAATGTAATCTCTTTGATCTAAACTTCTCCTTCCCATGTACAAATTCTTGTTTCAAACGGCAATATTCACCTTAAACCTAAAACTAGTGATGTATAAGACAAAGGAAAATGACAACATATTTAACCCACGTTTATCTTAAAACAGATACTGTGGTCATAAGAGACTACTCAACATGCAAATTACATTACGAAACAACCTTCCAACACCACAATCATCAATCAAACATGTCAATAATTGTACTTGTATAACTCCCCTATAAGGCTATAATTCACCCAAACTTTTTTTTTTTTTTCCAAAAAACCAAGAATAAACAAACATGTAAATCACTACACTACAACTCCCACTTTTAAAAGGCGAGTAAGCAGCCAGAAAATTTGACGCATCAAAACTAGGTCCCAATCCATAACTCCCATCATTCATTCCTTCACACCAAACACTAGAAGCATAAAACGAAGCACATTATATTAAACTCCCACATCTACGCTGACCGTTGCGCAGCCTTCTAAACGTGTTTCCCTCTCTTCTTTTCTCTCTCTACTCCCGACACAAAACCACACCAAAATTAAAACACGCCATAGAACCACATCAGTATTACTGTCGGTCTCGCCTTACCCCAGATCTACGCCTTGCCTTATTCTCTCTTTCCTTATTTTCTCCATTAAATTTACCATATATCTCCTGCTTTTACTCCATAAATAGTCATCAGCAAATTATTAATTATCGTCAATATAAACTACCCAAAATACCTGTACCTATGAGTGTTTTAATGGAAGCCAGGAAACGGAAACGGCTAGTTAAGGCTAGTTTAACTACAACCCAGATTTTTTCTACTAAGTTTTTACTGTTGTGTTTGTGTTTATTTGGTATTTTTACGTTATTGTATAGAGGATTTACTTCCGGTCCGTTCCGGCCGGCGCCTATTGTACGGAAATTAGCCGGGTTGTCGTCGTCTGTGAGTTATTCAGTGCAAGATCTGACAAACCATCATAGGAGTGAGAGTAAAAAACCAGTAGAGTTGAGGGTTGAGAATAGGGTGGTTTTTACGGATCATGTTATGGTAATTCTGTTGACCAATGAGAAGGGTCCACGTGTTCAACAGAGGATTGACTGTGTATACGTTAAACAGTTGATTGGCGGTTATAATGGTAAAGAGGAAGTTACCGTTAGTTATCCTATGATGTCAGCAGATGAATATGGAGAGGGGAGATGGATAGTCCAGTGCCCTGCACCGCCAGCGAATTATACGTCAGCGGTGGGGTTGCGAGGGCACATGGATGACGTGGCGGGGTTTGAGTGGGTGGCGGGGTTGAAGGAGAGTAATAAGACAGGTCAATTGTGGGATATGTTAGCCTATGATGCAGTCTTAGATGGGGAAGATGTAGTTGCAGTATTTGTCAAAGGGTTGCATCTAAGGTCAGACAGAGAATCGGACCCAAGTTATTTCAGCTGTCGTTTCGCAGACGGGAATTCATCAGAGAAGATGGAAAGTGGACTTACTGTAAAGGCAATTACAGCTGCACAAGAGGTAATCAGGTGCCCAATACCCTCACCTATGAAAGAAAAATTGAAAAATAATGAGGATGTTTATGTTACTGTAAGGAGAAATAGAATACGCCAAGTATTTCCATCAATAGCAAGATTAAATCAGGTTAATAATATTCATGAAAATAGAGATAGAATTAACAAGGGTAGTTATAAATATGAGCTTTGTGGGTGTAGTATGGTTTGGAATCAGGCAACGTTTATTAAGGAATGGATAGCTTACCATGCCTGGTTAGGGGTTCAGCGTTGGTTTGTATATGATAATAACAGCGATGATGGATTGAAAGAGGTTATCGGTGAGCTTGATGAGCAAAACTATAATGTTAGTAGGCATATTTGGCCATGGGTTAAGTCTCAGGAGGCTGGGTTCTCACACTGTGTGTTGAGGGCTAGGGATGAGTGTAGATGGGTCGGGTTCTTTGACGTGGATGAATTTTATTACTTCCCTCCTCCCTCCAAGAACAGGAATAGGATGATGGGTGACCCTGTGACTGTGAGTCCCGGTCCTGGGTCTCTACGAGCAGTTGTGGATAACGTGACATTAACTTCGCCAAACGTGGGTGAAATTAGAACAGATTGTCATAGTTTTGGACCCTCAGGTTTGAAGAAAAGTCCTGAAGAGGGAGTAACGTTGGGGTATACTTGTCGAATGAGGAATCCCGAGAGGCATAAATCTATTGTACGACCAGAAGCTGTTGATGATACTCTTTTGAACCAGGTTCATCATTTCAAGCTGAAAAAAGAATTCAACAAGACGACATTGCCTCAAGGTAAAGCCCTGATAAACCATTACAAGTATCAGGTTTGGGATATTTTTAAAGCTAAGTTCTATAGAAGAGTGTCGACATATGTTGCTGACTGGCAAGAGAATCAAAATGAGAATTCAAGAGACAGAGCACCTGGGTTGGGGACTGAAGCTATTGAACCGGAAGATTGGCACAAACGGTTCTGTGAGGTTTGGGACACCGGCTTAAGGGACTTCATTCTTGCTAACCTAGGTGATCAAGATACAGGATTGGTTCCTTGGGGTTCAATTTAATTATCGACACTTGTAAAGAGTAGTAGGGAAAAAACATATTTTTTTGTTTAAACTCATTTCTTGGTTTGATTTCTCCTCTATGCCATTGTAGAGAAGCCATTAGGGAAAAAAACACAAGTAGCTAAATTGGAGAGATTGTTAACTTATCTTCTATTTTTTCTGCCTCTTCGGCTTAGTGTTCTGTGAATTTGTTAGAGGATTTCTTGGTTACTAGTATTTTGGTTGTTAGTCTTTGGAGGATCACTGGAATTACTATGGTAATGTATCATTGTACAGCTTTCAGGAATTAATTATGATTTTGCATTTCTAAAATCACAGTTCTTGCCTTCTTGGTAAGACCTCTCTCTCGCACATAAACATAATTTTTTCCGAACATACAATACTTGAGCAGTTGAGCAAAAGGTTACCTTAAAATTGTCAGTTATCAGAAACTAGTGTCGAGATTGTATCCTCCGTTTGCAATGGTGTCCTGGCAAGTGACTTTGTCAATGTAGCATCCAACTTGTCACCAATTAATGCTATCCATGCCTGTAATTTGCAAGAAAAGTCTTTAATTTGGCAAATTTGAAACAAATGAATTAACAGCTATGAGCATATAAAAATATTCATAATCAATGTCAATGACAGGCAGAAAAGACGAAGCAATGATTAAGGGGAGTAACATAAACTATTTCTTTCTCCATATATATGCATGTGATTATTATGTGAAGGAGCCGAAGAAACGCAGTTCTCATATCATTCTCTTAGGTCAATGATGTTGATAACATAATAAATTCACCCAATCAAAAAGTCAAAGAAGAGAAGCCAAGCTAAGCCAAAATTCAGGATGACCTGTCAAACAAACGATTTTCGCTTTAACGGAAACTAACAGTGATACTGGAAGTTATGCTGCAAATCTCTTCTGCGTTATATTCCATCCCACTCTCGAAATAGAAGGTGAACGCCAATCAGATTAATTAGTTCTATGATCTTTTTGGTTTTCTATAATTTGTGATTTCCGACTCAAAAAGGACTTCTCAACCACAAATCCTCTAAATATGACCTTTGTAATAGAGCTATTTTGATTCAGTCTCATACAAAGCACTAAGCAAGCTACCACTTTTGTAACTCATTAACTCAACGAGAGAGCGTTACAGATACGAGTTTTTGAAGCACAATTTCGGCATTTTATAACGTTGCAAGGAAAATCCCCTTTGGAACCTAGTATTAAATGACGTTTACCATTGAACCCAAATATCATTCTCAACGATCAATATTATATTAATCAATGTGATAGCATAAGGAAAACAAAAAAAAAGGACCTGGTCAGCAGTGCTAAACCCTCGTATAGTATCACCGCCTAAAATTGCGACGCCCTTGTCACCAAGTGGCTGCAGAATGACGGCCTGTTCAAAAGAAAGAGTTACAGTGAATTGGTTATTTACCACTAGGATAAGGGAGAGGAAGGGAAGGGAAGGGGAATGGATCAATGTCATTTTCCTTCCAAATCTTTAGTGTGTTGGAAGGATTTGATTTGCCTTTAACGAGGGAAAATGGAGGTATCCATTTTCTTTCCTTCAATGTTTAGTAGTGAGTATGACATGACAATCACCTTAGAGATAGGTTTAGGTGATTGTTTGCCATTCTAGTTTAGCAAACTATCTGGTCTATGGGTTTCTACAGTAAACCCAAAGAAGGAACTATCGCAATATGGGCTGATTATAATGCTCAACTCCTCCACGAAAACAAAACTATGTTCCAGAATCGTATTTAAAAAGGCGAACATACAAAAGAAACGCATTACAACCATGATAGTCAGGTTACAGGTACCCTGAGAGCTATGAGCCTGTTGCTTACCTGTGTATTTGATGGCAAAAATGGCAGCTCAGACTTGCCTGGATAAAGAGAGAGATTGGCCAAATAGCTTTCTGCAGAAATTAAAAAGAACAATTATAATCAAGACATTCATTCTTCCAACCAAATGTTTTTGTTCTGGGTGGCAACAGCTGGTATAATAAAGCTCCATATCTTACGTGTTCCAGATCTCATAAGACCTCCATAAAGTGACCCCTGAACAAATTTAGTTGCATCCACAGTCTCTACATCATTTTCAGATGATTTAGCAGCCACACCAATTTGAAATATACAGCTACCGTCATTGATTATAACCAGGGATCTACAGCATGTGACCATTGAGAGAGATTGCCAGAACCTGGAAACAGAGAGAAACATTATTGACTACCCAAAAAAGGCCACACATTACTCTACTAGGTTACAACTTTGCCTGTATTACTAATTCAAACAACATAAATCTGTGTTCAAACAAACCACTTACACCAAGGTACATCAAATAACTTATAGTTGAATCTTAAGAAGAGTGTTTTACAAGACGTTTATCAAACATCTTTGCAGGTCATGTAATACTGTGATAAACTATTTTAGACGAATACATGGTAGACTGTCATTTAATCAAAAGAGAATGCTAACTACATGGGAAGAACTAGAGAAAAGCCCTGAATACTATGCTAGTTACTAGGTTACTTACCATTGCAATTCTGATACAACAGATACAGGGAGGTGAGGAGCAATCCAATAACAATCCACACCGTCAGGGTCCACCTGGAATGGAAAATACGTGATGAAGGCACTGCTATGCGCGAGTCAGCTAGACATATTTAAACTATGAATCATAAGAGCAGCACAAGACACACAAGATCAACAAATATCATCTAAGAGGTGAAGCTCTTACCTTAGAGATAGTCTTTGGTCGAATTGACAGCCAAACAAGACCACTTAAGATATTGGTAACGGCCAAACCAAGAGCCAAAAGATCTGCCCTCGACTGTGAACTGGTTTTTGTAATAACATAAAAAAAAAAAAATTAATCCAAGAACACTAAGAGGAATATTATATGGGAAAACTTTGAAAAAAATTAAACATGATAATCATTATCATCAGCAACGTCAACAAAAAAAGTTCACTATCAAAATGGTTTGGGGTTGGCTAGCATGATTCCCCGTGTGGCACCATTAGTGTGATACACACAACCTTGCCTCTGTATTAACAACGCAGAAATGCTGTTTTGGATGACCTCTAATTATAATTGGAATAATGAAAGTAGGCAAACCTCTTATCATCATACGATCATAACCAAAGAACAATGAGTTTCTTACTCCACTAGAAATACAGATATTGTTTCCGATATTACCAAGACACCAAAATTGATCAGAATCTTCACGCACAAAAAAACTGCAAACTATCAAACATCTCGGTGTATACAAGAACTGGAGAGTTCCTAGTATACTTTTAACAATCTAACCACACAGAACCAACACCAAAACTGACTTCTAGAAGTTTCCTTACTATTTTTCTAATGTTTATAAAATATTGCAACATTCCGCTTTTCATAGACTCCAATTCACACTACTAGCAAAGAGTAACTACATCTTACGGTATCGCATGCACACCTTTGGCCTTCACCTTATAACTACAGACCTTACTCAAGAGTAATGTTGCTGGTTACAAGACCATTCCCAAAATAAAATAAAAAAGCGACTCCTAATAACTCAAAGCAGTATGCAACAATTACTCTATATAATTGGGACTTAAAGTCCAATTTATAGTTGTGACTTAATTTCCTTTGATCCCAAAACGTTTTACACCTTTAATTGGGGATACCTTTAAGAGAACTTTTTCTCTAACATTACACTCCAACGGCTTTCTTCTCGAAGCATCATAAGATTTTTCAAGGTTTTGAGCTATCCTCAAACGATCTCTAATAATCCTTATTTGCTCCACAGATTCATGTACCACAACAGGAACTAAAATTATTGATAGCTCTGGTTTATTCAAACCAACGTATAGGACTTTTGCACGTTCTACCAATAAGTGCTTTGAAACGAGTCATTCAAATGCTAGTATGAAAACTGTTGTTATATGAAAACTCTGCCCAATTCAATTGAAAATCCAACACACAAGCTTTTAACATGTCCTTTAGAGTTTAAATAATCCTTTCTGTCTAAGCATCAATTGCTACATGAAATGTTTCGCTAAAATTTAATCTACTACCCAAAGCTTCTAGCAAATATTTCCAAACTTTTGAATTAAATCTCGGCTCTGGATGAGATACTATGTCATTAGGCAAACCATGAACTTTCACAATTTCCTTCAAGTAACATTTGCTACATTCTTTAAATTCTAGTTTTCTTTAATAGGAATGAAATATGCAATTGTAGTCAAACGATCCGCAACAATCTATATCACATCCTTTCCAGACTCGGTCCTCGGTAAACTTATAATAAAATCTCTCACTATTGACTCCTTTCCAAATTCCAATTCGGAATCTGAAAAGGTTGCAATAGTCCATCATGGTTCAAACCCAAGCTCAATCTGAAGATAGGGAACATCATCGACTAGAAGATGCATTTAATACCTTGTCTCAAATGGTAAACCCACCGCTACTACAGAATACCCGTTCATCTTTTGAAAGACTATCACAACATCAGACTCCAACATGTAATGGCATCATAGACCCTCTAGCATTGGAACAATGGAGTTAAAAAACTCAATTCATTGACAGGTCCACACAATAATCAACTGATTGTGATCAAGATTCAAGAACGAAATTACACATAACTAAACCAAATGTCCAAATCTTTACACTTTCCAAATCAAAAATTTCCACACTCAATCATCTCATCTCATCACAGATCACTCAAACATCAGACAAATGCCTTGGGAATACAATCTAAAGAAGCATTTTCCCAATCATGCATCAGTTAAACCATTTGTTCACCTTTTTCCTGATTTAATTTCCACTCTCAATCATTTTATATCAAATATTAACTTAGCTTCGGATAGCAAAGTTAAATTCCAGTTCACAGGAGCAGTTACCAAAATAACTTCAAACATTTGAATATCGCTTATCATATTGCTGCTGTTAATTTAAACAAACATTTGAATTTCGCTGATCAAATCTCCAACTCAAGCTTTGCACGGCAAGATTAACATTAACATAACTGTAAAGCAACAACAATATCCAGCTAAAACAATCCGATCATCACACAACAATTAATCAGAAATAAACATCAATTCAAACAAACATTCGAATATTATCGATCAAATTTCCGCCATTATTCATCTCAAATCAACAATACGGAGTAATAATTCAAACTTCGCACAACATTTAACATTAATGTAAATTAACAAAAACAAATCACATAAACAGCGAAACTCATACCTTCCGGCGTCGGCGACAGGAGCAATACCAGAAACAGCGCGATTAACAAGAACAGCAAGAAGAGAAAAACCGCCGACATAAATCGGCAAACTCCGCGCAACGTCGTCGTTTTCAGCAATCCATTCCGCAATTCGATTTCGATTTGGTTTCGGCGCGACGTATCGAGTTTCCGACTGAAATTATAACAACATGCGCTTTAGTTAGAATTGCGGATAATGTGACACAGTAACGTAATACA
>LHUT01007245.1:0-10941 GCA_001412135.1 Silene latifolia subsp. alba | reverse complement strand
TCCGATCTGGTCGGGTCATTTTCGGGTCAATGAATAATAGAGAAATAGTCATTTCAAGTCTTTTCGGTTCAATTAGAGTTATATTTTGTCGGGTCATTTTCGGGTTTAGTGGTTCTGGATCGGGTCATTTTCGGGTCGGGCCAGTACGGGTCAAGGAAGCTCGGGTCATGTTCGGGTCGGGTCGGGTCAATTCGGGTTTTCGGGTCACATTCGGGTGATGTAGTTCGGGTCACTTCGGGTCTCGGGTCAGCTTTTTCGGGTCGGGTCAATCGGGTCGGGTTGCTTTTGCCAGGTCTACATGTAACTGTTATCTTACACAAATTCTTACCTGTGACTGTGACGGTCACTAGTACTTATGACGGCACTAACAACCGATTTAAATAGTGTTATAAAGGAAAGGGGTTGTAAGACGTCTTAAGTTAAGACGGTCACATGCAAGTAGGGCCGAAACAAACTTTTGGGTAGCAAAATTTATTCTTGTAGTTTAGTATCTTTGTTAAGACCGCCTTTCTAGAGATTTGGGGTAACAAATCAATAATTTTAAGTATGCTTTTGGGATTTGGGGTAGCGAATGCCGCTCCTTCTCCCTACTTCCTACTCCCTCTGTCCCCGTCATTTGTTGTTCTATTCCATTTTGGGGCGTCTTAGTCAATTATTGTCATTTCTATTTTAAGAATGAACTTGATGAATTTGATCATTTACGGTCAATTTGATTCACTTGTCATTTAGTAATAGATCTCTTCCTCTTTTCTTGGTCTTTGTGCCAAGACCAAAGGACAACAATTGTCCGGCACGGAGGGAGTACTAGTTTAGTAGTAGAAAAAATCATCATTTCCATCTTGTAGAGCAATGAATTAGAGACGAGCTGGATAATTACTCCCTTTGTTTTAACCATTTTGTTGACTTTCATATTGTCGGGGAAATATTTTAATCAAAGGTAAAGAAATTATTAGGCTAAAACGATATTTTTCTTAAAAAATCATCATTTCCATCTTACAGTACAACTGCCGCCGCCACCACCACCACCACCACTCTTCACTTTCTAATTATTTGAGTTATATTACTCACTTAATAATTATTCACATCCCGAGCGAGCCCGACCCTTGATTATTATTATGAGCTATTCAGCTGGGTTGTCGTTTGATATCTGAATCAGGCTCTTATATTGAAATTATTATCAGGTATTGCTTGTAAATGATGAAATTAAGGCCTCAGAAGCGTATACGTTCTTCCGAGGATGATTCTGATTCTAACAGAGATAGGTTAAGTGAAATGCCAGATGATGTAATTGTGCGTATTCTTTCATGTATGCCTACTATTGATGCTGCTAGAACTGTTTTACTTCGCCGCTTCGGAAACCTTTGGACATTGATTCATACTCTTGAGTTTGACATGAGTGAATTCCGTATTAACTTCTGCCAAAAAGAAAAGTTTCATCTTGGGATGTTCTATCGTTTCATCCGTAATGTGTTGATGCTTCACCAAAACCCCTCCTTTGAAAGATTTCATCTTAGTGTAGAGTTCTATTCTGATGACGAAAGAGACGAGGCTGCTGATGATATAAGAATATTTTTTAGGTTTGCATTTGGTAAACAAGCCAAGGAAATCAGATTATCTGATAACTCCAACTATGATCCTAATTGCATTACTATCTTGCCTAAGTTCACGAGTGAATTTCTTGTTACACTTGTCCTCGATCATTGCAGATTCGAGGGAAAAGTTCAAGTCAACTTGGTATCCCTAAAGAAGTTATCACTTGAGCATGTTAGTATGAGTGATGAAAATTTCCAAAGCTTTATATCTGGATGTCCGTCCTTACAAAAACTGGTTGTTGTGGATCCTTATGGGGTGAAGAAACTAAGTTTTAGTGCTCCAAACATTAAGCAACTATCTCTAGTGTTTACGGAGGAATATAATCGGGACCGTCCTCTGTTAATTAATACACCAAACCTTAAAAGTATGTATTTGGAAATTGACATTAACTATGTCGATACCATTGACGTTTCATCTCTTTCAGATATGTACATCAATTATTATACCTATCCTTACGATGACAATGACTTAATTGAATTAAATAAAATGATATTTGGACGGTTTCCAAGTAATGAAGTTCTGCGACTGTCAGTTTGTGCTTCTAAGGTATGTTTTTTCCTCCTTTCTTTTTTCCTTTTGAATACTATGTATTACTGCCTCCGTCCCAATCATTTGTTTACCTTTTTTATTCTTTGTGAGTGGTACTTTAATCAAAGGTAAACTAATGATTGGAACGGAGGGACTACTTATCATTGTGGTTACATTAGTCACATACCAAATTATGTTAATCTGCTCATTCTTGGACTATGGTGCTTTATATCAATCTTTCATGACTGTTTTTCAGAAGACTTATTGCTATATGGTGTTGATCGGGAAATTATTGACATTGTTAATAAGTCTTAGCTTTTTCCTTCCATTTCAGCTATTTCTCTATGAAATACAAGATTTGCAGCTATTACGAAATAGATGGAAGCGTATAGTTCTGGAATTGCAGGATATATGTGAAAGCTGCCTCGTAGGCATTTGTTATTTGCTGAGAACTTCAAAACATTTGGAAGAACTCGTGATAGTTTATGCAGAGGTAAATTTATTTAACACTTCTGAGTGACGGAATCTCCTACAAGTAAATAGAATGGTCAGTCACGCATGTCAAAATCATAAATTTGTTTGAAATCATTCCATAAAATAATTGTGCTAGTTTATACAGATGATTCTTTTTGAGTGTTTAAACTAACAGTTATTCTTATATAATATCAGGAAAAAGAGGAGCTCGAATTTATTAAGCACGTCTCGAACTTCCCAAGGCCCAAGGGCCTCGCCAAGTGCCAGGTTAATTTTTGCTTGACTAGTACTCCGTTTAGTTTCTGCCCATGCCCAGAAAGAAGATAACTTCCCCAAGAAAGAAATGGCATTGGCGAGTCTGAAACTCTGAATCACTGAATGTGTATGGCAGCGTGACTACGTGAGAGACTCCTCTTTTATTTTAGATACGTGCCTTTTATTTTGATTGTAATGGGGAAGGTACTTTATGATCGTGTTAAATGGCGTTTAGAATGTACTGTCCTTGCCCCCTAACTTTAAAAGCAACTACCTTGATGCATGTAGTGTGTCTTCATGGTGTAATATTTTGGTTGTGATAATGCATCATGATTGACTTGTAGTCTTGTAAATGCTATGGAAATTATCGTTTTGCTTATATATAGTGCAACGAATGTACGAAACAGAGATTAAACTGCGACCACTGATTTTGAGATCAATCAAATGGGCTTCCTTTCTAAAGTGTACGAGGATACGAACAGAACGCTGGACTGTCTCATTTTAATTTGCCGCATGCTTGTTTCTGAGATGATTTTGTTGGTTGTGGACTCCGTACTACGACTAATAATAGGATGTTGTGTCTGGAGTTGCTTCCGCTCATTTGGTTCCCGTGTAATTGAGGCAGAGCCTCTCTTTTTTATGAGTCCGGCTCCTGTCCAGTTCCACTGGAGGAGGATTTGATTTGAAGAAAAAATTAACGGTTTAGATTTATCAAGATTGTATAAAAATTGAGGTGGAGATTAAAGTGCTTAAAACTAATCCGGGCCATTGTCCTCAGAAGCAATCCTGTCCAAGTCTCCAGTATAATTGCCATGTAATAACTTATTGTGTGACCCCTTCACAATTGAAATCAAAATGGTGACTCAAACGTCTAATGATGAGTTTTATCTAAAAGTTGTTTCTTATAAGAATGTGCGAGTATAAACTCAGTCATTTGCCTACTTAATTAACATGCAACAAGTCTTTTCTCTATATAATGCCAGTATTTCACAGCTAGTACCGATTTACTCCAACTAGAACTTGCTCAAAAACGCCGCTGCCTTGGACAAATTGGTAATTGTCCCCATGAAAGGTCATCGATTAAAAGCAGAAGAAGAGCTTGAATTTGTTAAGAATGTCTCAAACTTTCCGAGGGCCTCACCAGGTGCCAGGGTAACGTTTTTTTGACAAGTTCTCCTCCTGCAAATGACACGGGTAAGTCTCATGTATATCAATATAGTGACAGTATGACTTCTGAGGGTTGCATCTTTTTAATTCAGATATGCTTTCTTGTTTTAAGAAATCTAATGGAAAGGAACTTTTATGATGTGTTAAATAAAGAGATATTCTACATGGTACACCTCAACTTTCAAGTCTAATGGAAGGAAACCCGTGGGTTCAAATCTTACACCTCAACTTTCAATGTAACTACCTCCATTCGTCTCCTCATGGCCTATATTTGATGGCGCTTTTGATTAGGTTGTACATGATCTAAAATTTTCCACATCCGTATTTTGATACGGTACCAACCACATATGTGGTGCAACACCCAAGATTTAGCTACGACTCTTGATTTTGAGGTGAAGACTTGAACCCACTGGTTTCCTTCCCAAATGTGAGGATGTGAGCAGAACTCTAGGAGTGTGCCATTTCAGCTCATCTTGTCATTTATGATGAACTTCTGTTTTTTATCAGCCTTTCAGAACTGTTTATCAGAAGAATTATTTGTATATGGGGTTGATTGAGAAATCATCGAGATTACTAATGTCCGTTTGCTTTCATTGCAGCAATTCCCCTTGAAATCCAAACTTGATGGAAGTGTATAGTTCTGGAATTGCATGACTTTTGTGAAAGCTGCCTCTTGGACTTTTATCATTTGATTAGAATTCTAAAACACTTGGAAGAATACTAATCAATTGTTCATAAGATTGTCTTGTAATACGGCGTACCTTACATGTCAAGCTGTAATTTTATCTTAAGATCGTTTCATCTAAGAATGTGCGAATTTATTTTAAATAATTCATTTGCCTTCTTAAAGTTGACGGTTAATCTTTAAGACGATACCGATCGGATTTGTCTGGAATATCCTTGTCCTTGTCTAGTTGTGATGCCACAAGTCCACAACTGCAGATCATCATCCCGTATGGGTATGGGAAATCATGGAGTGTTATGAATAGCAGAATCGGTTCTTATCAAGTTATTTGGGGATAACACTCACTCTGCAATAATAAACATTCGAGTCGGTTTAATGTAAAGGATATCTAATGACCCAAGTCCACTCGCCTGAACTGGCCCAACTCATTTTATAAAGGGATTGGGCCTTTTATTTTGACCCAAAAAAGCCCATACCTTTGGGCCGGGTTTGAGCTAGGTGTTCGGCCAACCCGGCCCAGCCTACATTTATTAGAAGAAAAATATCTCTTCTTATAAATTTTCATAAAGTAGCATTAAACATATTAAAAATTCTTGACAAACTAGTGTGTATTATTAAGATTCAAAAATGTCTACAAAACATAAATTATATCTATGAGTTATATGATTAATCATTGTAAAGTGGCGATATTTGTCTTTATTTTATTGTGGATAACATTCCATGTACGCTTTATCATAGTTCATACGAATTTTTATAAATCAAGTATGTTTAGGTTCAAGGGTAGACTTTACCGTTGATGTCAACGGTGTTTACAGATCACCTATTGATGTCAACTCTTGTTTTTAAAGTATGTTTTTAAATAAAGTACTAGTTAGACGTATTAGGTTAATTATTTTCTTGGATAAGTTTGAAATTTTCGGGCCCAAAACCCGATTTATCCCCCGAGGGTCGGGTTTGAGCTTACTTAGTAGGCCCATGTACTTGCCCGACCCAGCCCATCCCATAAAATATGGCGTTTTTGTTATCTTTGCCGGCCCATGCCCACACAGGCCCGGCCCATAATCACTTTTAGATTGAATTTGAGTTTGGCCAATTTGAGTTTCTGGTCAGATTTTGGTGCGGATCGGGTTTAGTTACGGTTTGGGCCGGATATTAAGCCTCTAATCACTTCTGTTTTCTCTCTCTCTCCTCCATTTCTGTACTCTTTTAAACCTTTGTTTGCATTTGCCAGCAATAAGGAAACCCTAATCTTCATCAGGTAAATTTTATGCTCAATTTTGATATTTGATTCATGCATTTACTAATTGTTTCTCCAACAACTACTCGAGTAATAATTAATTGTTCACAGTAGTTACGATTCTGCTATTTTATTACCTCATTTTCCGTCTTTGGCCTTTCCACTCGACTTCCCCCATTTTTCATATAACTTGTGAAACAAACGGAACATTTCCATAGAATCGGAGGTAGTATTACCCGCTCCGTCTCAATCATTTATTTAATTCGTTTATAAGGCAAACAAAGGTTGGGACTTTGGGAGTATTAGCATAACCCTTGATTATTATAATGAGGGTGAGTGATCGTCTGATAACTGAGTCAAGTTTTCAATTTGTGCCAAAATTAAAGACAAACAAATGACCGGAACAGAGGGAGGAGAAAAAGAATTACGCATCTGAGATAGTACCTCTACTTTTTGAGCATATACACATTATTTTCTGAGCATATTACCATTTATAAATATAGTTTTTGAGCAATATTATATTTTTTTAGTGTAATGTTTTAGTAAATTTGCCCAAACACTTTAAGCTTTAAAATAAAACTCAGAAAATAAACAATAAGAGATACTGCCTCAGATGTATAGTCTATGAACTAGTCTATGAACTGCAGAGGGAGTATAACCCTTGTTTATTATGAGGCGAGTGGTCGTCCGATAACTGAAGCAAGTTTTTAATTTGAATTTGTTATTAGGTAATCACACTTGAGAACCATGGAATTAAGGCCCCAAAAGCGTATATGTTCGTCGAAGAATGGCCGAGACAGGTTTAGTGAATTACCAGATGATATAATTGTGCGCATTCTTTCATGTCTGCCTATTGTTGATGCTGTTAGAACTGTTTTGCTTCGTCGTTTCGGAAACCTTTGGACCATGATTCATACTCTTAACTTTGACTATGATGATTATATTGTTAACTTTTGTAATTGGAAAAGCAATGTCAAACGTATTAGGTGGTTTTGTTGTTTCGTCCGAAATGCGCTGATGCGTCAACAAAATCTCTCGATTCATAGTTTTCATCTTAGTATAGCATTCAATTATCATGACGAAAGGGACAAGGCTGGTGATGATATAAAAGAATGGTTGAGGTTTGCATTGGATAGACAAGTCAAGGAAATCAGATTATCTGATAACTCCGAATATCAACTTGGGTGTAGTTCGATCTTGCCTAATATGTTAACTAGTCAATTTCTTGTTACGCTTCATCTCTATTCTTGTGAATTCGAGGGAGAATTTCAAGTCAAGTTGGGATCTTTAAAGAAGTTGTCACTTAAATATGTTACTATGACTGATGAAAACTTTCGAAGTTTTATATCTGGATGCCCTTCCTTACAAGACTTGGTTATTAAATATCCATTGCAGATGATGAAGCTAAGTTTTAGTGCTCCAAAAATTGAGAAATTATATCTTGCTCTTAGCTATGATGGTTCTAGGTTCTCGCTTAATTCCCCAAACCTTAAAAGTTTGCATTTGAAATTTATTGTTTGGCGAATAGACATAATTGATGTTTCATCTGTTCGTGATATCTACATCAAATATGGAAGGCGCTGCATGAATGCCGATGATGTACTTTCATTAAATCAAATGTTGGAAAAGTTTGAAGGTATTGAAGTTTTTCGACTGTCATGTAATACTTCTAAGGTATTTTATTCTCTGGAACAACAGAGCATTGTGGTATTTACACACTGAATTATTTAATCTGCTAATTCTTTGATTAATAAACTATTGAGATTACTAATGTCGATTTCCTTCCGTTCAGCAATTCCTTCATATAATACAAAAGTTAGAGCTTCTACAAAGTAGATGGAAGCGGGTAGTTCTGGAATTGGATGACTTCTGTGGAAGCTGCCTCTTAGGCATGTATCATCTGATGAGAAGTTTAAAACACTTGGAAGAACTCATTATACACACCACAAAGGTAAGTGTCTACTTAAATTAATGGTTAGTCTTTTCTGCAATATAAAATTAGGATTTCCTGAGATTTATCTGAACTCGTGTAAGACTGTCATTCTACTCTGAGTTGATCCATTATTTCATTTGCCTGCAATTGTTCAATTATTCATGGTTGGTCTTTTCTCATATATAATATCAGGATTTCAAAGCTACTGCCGATTTGCTAAATATCGACCTTTCTTTCCCTTGTGTGACGCCACAACTTAAAACCATCACTTTGCATGGCTATGGGAAATCTTGGAAGAGTCAGCTTCAACTAATAGAATTCTTGCTCAAAAGCGCGGCTGTCTTGGAAAAGTTGGTAATTGTTCCCATATGTAGATTAAAGGAAACAGATGAGCTTGAATTTGTTAAGCATGTGTCGAGCTTCCCTAGGACGTCCAGTGCCAGGGTAATCTTTGCTTGACAAGTGGTGGAACTAGGGGGTTAGTAGGGGCGCTCGCCCCCACGGTAGACGGAAATTTCAGAACTTTTAGTTAATATTTTCGAAAATTTTCCGAGTGTACCTTATGTCATTACCATTTTGACCCTCTTAAAGTGGGTAGTTTGGATTGAATTGGAGGGATTATTAGTGTCATTTAAAAATTACGAGGGCATTGATATTAGGCTTGCATTATGATACTAGACCCATTTAAGAGACAGCGTGCTTGGATGTATCTCATCAGATTTTGTGATATTATAGACTTGTTGAGAGGCCTTCATCAAATCAATGTGCAAATGCTTAAGAAGAAGAATGCATCGTCTCCGCTGTTTAATCCACTAAATTGTCTGTGACTTGAAATTTGAGAATCTGATATTATATTATTAGAAGTATTTTATTGAATATTTGGAATCTGATATTATATTATTGAAAAGAATTTAGATCTATATTTCTGTTTCCATATCTCCGAAACCGAGTCTAAATCTATATATCTCTTGATATTCTATTTCACTGTATCTCAATTGTCTGTGACTTGAAATTTGAAAGCGATAATGAAATGCTAGATGAAATAATTGTAAACATTCTCTCATGTATGCCAAATTGCCAACTAGCGATGCTGTTAAAACTGTTTTACTTCATCGTTTCAGAAATCTTTGGACCTTGGTTCATTCTCTTAAATTTTACTTGGATGAATACACTAGCAATCATCCTCGTCGTAAACAGTGGTTCGTTCTTTCGTCCACAATGTGTTGATACGTCACGGAAAGCTCTCTATTGATAGAATTCATCTTTGTATAGAGCCTGACCCGACTGCGTCTTATTTAGGAGTATGGCTGAGGTCCGCAAAGGAATTCAGATTATCTAAGTCCAACAATATTTTTACTGGACGTTTGTTTTCTCTTAATTCTAACTTAACAAGTCAATTTCTTGTTACATTTGATTTTGACTATTGCGGATTCAAGGAAAACTTACGAGTCGAGTTAGGATCTCTAAAGAAGTTGTCACTTAACCATGCTGGTATGAGTGACGGTATTTTGGAAAGGTTTATATCTGAATGCTCTTCCTTACAGGAACTGCTTATTGTGGATCCTATTTGGATGAATAACCTAAGTTTTAGTGCTCCAAATATTGATAAATTATCGCTGCTTATTATTAATGATTTTAATTACCAGAACCATCCACTGTCACTTAATGTCCCTAATCTTAGAAGTTTGTATTTGGAATTTGATGTTTCGCTACTAAACATAATTGACGTTTCATTTGTTCGTGATTTCTACATCAAATATTCAACCTTCCGTTATTCCGTATGAATGACGATGAAGTAGTTGCAATTAATCAAATGTTGCTCGAAAAGTTACAAGGTACTCAAGTTTTTCGACTGTCACTTGATGCTTCTAAGGTATGTTTTTCTCCTCTTTTTTTTCGAGCACAATGTTTTCCATTGAATTATTACACCTTTCATTCTTGAAAGCCATTACGGCAAGGATCCTAAAACTTAATTGAACTTAACTGAACTTTATAGGACCGAGCTTGAACTAAAGTGAAATAAAAGTAAAAGTATGTAAAAAAGAACGGGGTCTATAAATACGTTAATTTCCAAATACTTAATTAACTGTTATATGGTTTTGATTGGTAAAATCCATTTCCTTCCATTACAGAACTTCCTCCATTCAACACAATTGGAGGAAATCTTGGCTATTGGAAATCTTGGAGGAGTCAGCTTCAACTTATAGAATTCTTGCTTAAATCCGCAGCTAACTTAGACAAATTGACAATTATCCCCAGCATGAAGCCATTGAAGGAAGCAGAGGAGCTTGAATTTGTTAACCATATCTCGAGCTTTGAGAGGTATTCGCCAACTGTCAGGGTAATCTTTTCTTGAAAAGTATAGTCTTGATGGTTTATATCATTAATCATAGTAATCCACATTAGTTCGGAGCATCGATTGGAAGTTTGAATCCCTCTCCCATTGTATTGTACCGTTGCTGACATAGAAAATGAAAATGATCTTTTTTGTTCAATTATAAATTCTCAAAGCTTAAAAAGGTTGTGCATCAGATTGCATATTGATTTACAGTAAGAAATCGTCTGCGGTCTCAATACTATATATGTTGTCTCTTGCATCGTCCCAGTATACCGGGCTGCGAGACTTGCTTTCTATTATAACCGGCGTGATCGCGATTGTTATACCAGTCCGGATCACCTGTCTCACAAATTTGTCCATTTCCTGTCCCATCCACAAATTTGTGGATGGGACAAGATAAACCCGTTTTCGGTTCTTCCATTGCTAATTCACGGATTATACAACCAGTTGTATATGTTGGACGCTGTAGAATCCAAGATTTGTGATAATGTATCAATCTGTATGTTAAATAATACTCCCTTCTATTCTACATAACCTTTCCTCTTTCCTTTTTCATATATTCACAATACCTTCTCTATTTTTCTTATTTAGTAAAGTTTTATACTTATTTTAATCACCTCACCCCACAACAATACATCACCTCACCCCACAACAATACTTATTTTAATCAACTTACCCACAACAATACCTATTTTAATCATCTCACCCATAATAATACCCCACAATACCTT
>LHUT01007243.1:0-10942 GCA_001412135.1 Silene latifolia subsp. alba | reverse complement strand
ATATAGCGGTCTGAAATAAGAATTTTTGCTAATTTAATACTCCGTAGTATTTCATAATCCATATGACGATGTGATGGTGGTTAGAAAAAAATGGCAGCTAACGTACATAGAACGAATATGAACTGGAGCCAACTTAATTACACATTTACACACATCCCAAGTCTACTATGTTTAATTGTTTATGCATCTCTTTTGACAACAATGATCTAATTTGTTGAATTTGTATGACTACTAACGTAAAATTAATGTTCAGATAATTAATGTCCTAGAAATGTAAATTAGGCTAGCTGTTTTTTGTGGAAATCTGTTGGATCTGTACCTTGAGTCTGTTAATCGCCGCTTTAAACAATTATGACGGGGTCGTCGTTTTGAATGACTATAACGAGGTAGCCGCTTCAAACGTAAAAACAGGGTTCTGTTTTGGGGCTTTTCTAGGTTAATACTGTATTAGGTCTATTATATAAACTCTCTAAGTCGCACCCTAACTGTTATGCATATCATATCATTCTGAATTTGTAATATGAAAACTCCTTAAAACCAATAAAACTCTCCTGTCTTCTACGTTGTGGACGTAGCTAGCACACTGTTAGTGAACCACGTAAATCTATATGTTTTTTTTTATTGTTCTTATTTATCTTTTCTCGCATCTATCATAACAAAATATGTTCAACTTTTGGTTGAATTCTTTTGGTGTACAATAGGCATGCTATCAACTTGAATAATTTGTTTTTAATTTGAGATTTGAAATAAGAATACGCCGAGTAGGTCAGTAGACGACCTGTCTCATTTTCTTTTCCAAAGATATATTTGAAATCAGCTAATATTCTTAATTATTATAGAGATTAATTAAAATTTTCAGAATTATCACGATATTAACCATCAAGTTTGAAGCTATTGAATATGACTTGTTACAAAATAAAACTATGAAAAGTAACATATTATTATCCATAAAATGAGAAACAATTACGAGAATATAAAATTGAATTTGGATGACAAATAAAACAGATTAAATGGCTGGTTTTGAATGACATATTATAATAGATTACAGGTTCAAATTCCCGTTCTCTTTATATTGTTGTGATCCTAAGTATTTTCATCAACATACGAAATTTTCAAACCACCAATCCTAAAAGAGTATAGACTCCATAGTGTCTCATTATTGGGTTATTTGGGCCTTAAACAAAAAACTCTAACCAAACCTTTTCATGTTGCTTATGCCCATATGAGTTAACATTGCCCCCGATGTGGGCTTCGTGGATTTCGTAGCCTACGTATCGTCGGCGTGACGGGTTAGCGTACGAACGTTTGTATGAGACGGTCTCTCAATAGCGTTATTAAGAGACCTCTCACATGGTGGGGGAGGGAGCTATTTAAAATTTATTTTCCATGTTATGTCTTCCACTAATTTAGTGGAGGACGATCTCTCAGAAGACCTACTGTTTCCCGATAAAAATTTACCATCAGTTTATCATTAGAAAGCAACAATTTTAATTATAAAATTTTATCATTAAACAATCACTTTTGTAATAAAAATGGTAATATTTTTCTCTCCTTAATTTATACCGTCTTAAGAGATACTAGTCGTAGCTAGACCTGTCAAACGGGTTAGGAAAGCGGATTCCGGCTTCGATTATTTCAGGTTCGGGTAAAATACGGGTCGAGATCTGGTCGGGTCAGGTCAGGTCTTGACCCGATATGTGTAGGTTATTATCGGGTCGCAGGTCGTTCTCGAGTTCATGTTTTTTTTTAGCAGGTTCGGTCGGGTTATTTCAGGTGGATTTTAGTCGGTTTTTCGGATCGGTCAGCTTTTGACTGGTCTAGGCGTAGCTCAAATGGATTGTTCTTTGTTCCGCATATGATCAACGCTACTTGTGTCTTATTAGACTTTGGGCTTCAAGTGTGACAGCCGGCCTTTGTGATGAAAATTTCAGAAATTTGGGCATTCCAACTATAACATATGGGCCTTTTGTGGATATAGACTCTGGGCCCTTAAATGTGACCACTCTCCTTACTTTTTTTTTTGTTGGAAAAAAAAAATAATTTTGATTTTGTCAACTTTTAAACTTAAAACGACTTATTTTAATATTATGGGTTTTATTTTCGCAATTTTTTATATTTAAATAGAGCCACAATGACAAATTTGATATTAACAGATTTGGATGCGGGTCACAACTCATAAGCATCATCTTTCATAACTTTAGCCGTTAACTAACTGACGTCTTCTCACTTTCGCAATTCAACCCTGATTGATCCTCAATTCTCAAATTAGCTAACAATAGTTAAAAAATTAAAGCAAAGGAGTATGTTGTAACCTTAAATCGGGTTTTAAGCAAGACTATCTACTCTAATGTTTTCTAAAAACGTCATTGTCAGACAAAGTTATCGAAGTTGTTTGTCTACTTCTCACTCAATAACACTCACAAATAGTCCCCTTCCCCTTTCTTAACCTTTGTGCTACAACTAAAGGTAAACAAATAATCGGAATGGAGGGAGTATACAAACAAATGATTTGTTCGTAAAAGAAGTACATAATCTGTAATCGAGCTAGGTCATTTTTATCAATCCTTTTAACCTAACTTAACCATGTTACCATGTGCGTATGTGATGAAAAAATCGACCTGCCTTAATTTTTACATCTTTCATAGTCATGAACGTATGAGATTATTCTAGGGCACGTACATCACTAGAACCTCCAATTAAATTAAAAGTAGCTCATAACTTTCCGTAAAAAAATGATAATTTAAATATTAATTTGTCACTATAATTATTAATTAATTAATTTATAAAGATAAGAGTATTGATGAAGGATTCTAGATTCTTGTCTACCTAACATATTAATACAAGGTGTGTTGAAATTGCATTTTGAATAGCGTAGGTGATAATGAGATGAGATAGCTTGTGAATAGCTCGAACCCTGCTTGGGTGAGCTCGGCTCGAGCTCGAGTTTTGTTTTATGAGCACAAATTGAGCCTAATCGAACATGGTCAAACTAGGGTTCAACTCGACTCGTTATCACCCCTAATTTTGACTAATTAATTATATTAATTTTGTAAAGAATTGGAGACACAAAATTATTACGCACATTCTCTTATAAGACTAAAAAAAGGCATGCAAATAAATACTACCAAGTTCCCGTGTTTGCGCCACTTCTTCGTAATAACATCGCTCATAACATGCAAAAGGTGTCTTGTCCAAAATCAACACCTACAAAAAGATTCGTAGAAATTAAGATATCATTAATTAGAACCTGATCACTTTCTCTATTTCTATTTCATAATAAATATACTCCCTTCATCGTTTATTAACATTTGGTTTTGATACAAAGACCATTAAAAAAAGAGAGAATTAATTAATTATTTAATATTAAGTGGATCAAATTAAGTGTGGAGGATCAAATTATTCATCAAAAGTAATCCCTATCATAGAAACAATTGACTGAAACCCAAAGTGAAAAAAGGTAAACAAATAATCGGGACGAGGAGAGTATATTTTAACTAAACATAAACTATTAGAACCTATCTATCGAATAAGGGGAAGTCGCTCGAAAGCAATTAGGATTCTCTCCATTTCTTTTAAGCGGAGCAAATTGCTTAAATGTTTCCTTAGTTTTGAGATAATCCACTTTTGCATGTCAAAAATTATCACCCTAAACTTTAATACCGAATTATATGCGAGAGTTGTAATAGAAATTAACTACAGAGTATATATCTTTCTTATTTTAATTGGTCTTTTTTAAGACGATTATATCCATCTTAAGGGGATTCACTTATTATCATTTCGAAGGTATTTTCTTTTGTCTCATCTAACTGTTTAAGATAGTTATAATACCATCTAACAATAATTTGTGTTCTTATTTAACTTGTATATCTTTACATTTATTTATCGAATATTCTTAAAAATGTTTAATCAATTACTGTAAGAAGAACTAACCGAACACGTATGACAGTTTTGACAGAATGTAACTCATCTAACTATTTGACTCCTTCATATTTAAGATGGTTACGCCGACTACCGGCTTAAACAAGAATTTATGTTCTTATTAGCATATATATTTTCACATTTATTTATTGAATATTCATAAGAATGTTAAGTCCAATATAAAAAGAAGGTAAATGAACAAGTATGACAGAATATGGACCGACGTAAAATATGATGGTGAAAGAGGGTCAAGGAAGGGAAATAAAGCTGCGGTTTCCTCAACTTTCCAACTATATATATTGGACAGACTAGTCCAGAGAGCAAGAATTGCTTTTTTGCATGGAAATTAGCAAAAGGACATTCAATTTGTCAGGGAATTAGATTCCAACGCCACCAATTTTTTTTGTGTGCTTCCATTATCAATGATTTCCATATTAAACTACTCTATCTATTTCGACGTTGCATGATCGATCCACCATGTACACGTAGACGTAAATTTTTAAATATATAATGAACTACTCCGGAATAATGAATAATACCGAAGATGGTCTTAGACCTTTTTTTTTTTACTGAAATTGATCTGATCTGAACTGAATTTATAGGATCTAAACTGAACTAAATTGAACTAAACTTATAGTATCTGAACTGAACTTATTATATGATCTGAACTGAACTGAACTGAACTTATAGTAATTGAACTGAACTTAAGTTAAGTGATGTATAAGATCTGAACTGAACTTATAAGATCTGAACAGAACTGAACTGAACTGAAATTATAAGCTCTCAACTGAACTGAACTTACAGGATCTGAACTGAACTAAACTGAACTGAACTTATAGGATCTGAAGTGAACTTAAATTAAGTGACTTTAAGTCCAAAAGAACATGACCTTAATCTAATAGTTAAGAGGCCAGGAAGTATTGTGGATAACAGGTCTCAGGTTCGAATCTCCCCTCCCCTCTATTATAATGCGACTAAAAACTAATGAATAATAAGCCCGTCAGGATTAATAAGATGTTGATTGAACACGGTAGAATGAATACGAGAATCACGATCCACAACATCAACACGACTATCAACTCTCATCAGATACAATCGGAACAGTACACTTAGACTGCCACGTGACAAGAACTATACTACTAATACGAGTAGTAGTTTGCAGGAAAATACTTGTGTCTTCCGAAAAGACATCCTCCTTACAGTCAAAGAAGGAGGACCATGCTCCCGATGGACACAAGTATTTCTCGTAATTTTTCAAAACCTTTTTTTTTTATAATTTCTCGTAATTTTTCAAATGTTTAGATAGTTATCGATCTATTGTAGATAGGTATATGTGCAGCTGTTTATTAAATTGGACAAATTTTAAACAATGTAGCTTGATGAATTCATTTTCATGATATGACCTAGTAGAACCTTTCATCAATTATTTCTTATCCATTTTTATTTTAAATCATGATTTCGTCAACAATGCAATTAATCTTATCTAAGATCACTTAGGGACTTAGGGTACGGTAGATATCAACTAGGTTAATTGATAAAGTTATAAACGATGATATTTATGACCTGAGTTCAAACTCCGTCAACATTAAATTGCCTTGTGACTTTCTTAAAAAGAAAATAGAATTAGTTAGGTAAACTCTAAACTTTATCCATTAGTAGTACTCTATCTATACTAGTTGGTGTGGTGGCAACCCTAATCCTATAACACACTAACACGTACACTGATAGATGGTCTTGGCTCAGTCCAGATCCTCTGTCCCATTACCGTGTTCCATCTTGTGTCCCATTGCCTTAATATTTTGACACCTCATCCTTAGATAATATCTACATACTTATTTTTAATATTTATTGCTTATGTGTCAAATAGAAAGGCAATGGGACACAAGATGGGACACGAAAATGAGACAGAGGATCCAAATTGGTCTTTGCTAAGCAAATGTTTCCCCTTCAAATACTTCATATACAGTAATGACGGAATCAGAATTTGTAATTAAGAAGGACAGAAGTTTCAGCAAGCTAGTAAAAGTGAATAATATTATAAGCTAAACTCAAAATATATTAAAAAAATTAACAAAAATTTCAAATTTTTTATTTTCTAGTGTAGGCAAACGTCCCTATTGACATTTTCGTCTTAAACAATAATTTATACATGAATGTGGGACCCATGCAAGGATATTTTGTTAAGGTTGGCACCATGATTTAGCCGACCGTAGGCATCTCTTGATTTCGACTGATGCGATCTTAAATTAATTTCTCCCTCTCTATAAAGTTATTCTAATTTATGCGTTTTTTTTTTAAATCTTGGGCTTCCTAATTTCTCACTGTTTTTGTTTCGTAACGGAACAGCTAAACAACAAAAACTTATATTAAACCGTTTTACTAATATCCGTCTTAATATTAAAACCGGTTAACTATCATCCAATTTATGTATACAAGAGAAAACAATTGTTTTCCTCTATGCATTCTATTTTTGTCTTACTTATATTAATTAATCCGTGTTAAGTTAAAGACGGATATACTCGTCTTAAATAAGAATGTATTTGTGCTAGGCAAATAGTGTTACTAAAACTAGGGTATGTACCTAGCTATTTCATTGGTAATGCTCATGATACCGATATTTTTGTCTTTTATAAATTTATTAGTGGCAGAAGATCGTAACTTCCTTCTTTCGCAGACGAAAACTAGTTTATCTAAACTTTGCAATGTCTCATCTATTTTGGGTGTGTTGTCGATTTGTCTTTAAGAGTATATTAAAAACATGCAAATGATAAGTAATTTTTTTTAATAACTTTAGATCATCATCAGTAATTATATACGTATAAGACTGTTATACGATGTATAATAACCGCCTTGTAATGCTTTTGCATCTCATTGATCGGTATTATTAAATGAGGTATAAAATGTATTGCTACACCATTTATACACCATATTGGTTTTACTATATATACATAGGTCATTTGGTAAACATGGAATTAGGTGAAATTATTAGTAGCTAAATTTCGGCTTAAATAATAGATTGGCCATCCATCTACTAATTTTATTTGTTCGGTTAATGACATATTCTGATAAAAAAAAGAGAGGTAGAAATCTACTATTTTTGACTATGTTGTTACTAACAGATTATTGTAATAGCTATTTAATTTATACATAAAAATACATTAATATCTTGGTCATATAATCTACTAATTAACAAATATATTTTTTAATTATGCTAATTTAACTTGATAGTCAAGTCTGCCGCTAAAATCTGTCAACCGTATTTTGCTAACGATATCTATTATCATAAATCTGCTTATGTTGTTTTCCAAATAAGGGCGAAATTGTTCTATAATAATTACCTTTAATTATTTGCAAAATTAAAATCTGTTTAAATATTTTGAGTTTTCCGTGTAATATATAAATGGTAGGCTAGGGTTAACGTTATGATTCATATATAGAACGTGTTAAGAATGAAAGAAGATTCGTATATATCATGTAAATGATGAGTAGAAAAAGAAGAAAGTGTAAGAAAATGAGAACTTTGCATCTTCGAGTAGCTTCTTTCATATACCTACGTCGTTTTAAACCTCAATTCATGCATGTATAATGTATTAGATGATGATATATATGCATATGCATACGGTGGTCCAAATTAAATTGCGACATATAATTCACCCATATGGCCATATATAATATAAGGTCCATAATTCATTCTCCCTTCTTGCTTTATGCTTTCTTTCTTTTCTTCTTTGGTCCAGTATTATATCACAACAATGGCGGCCCTAGCTTGTGAGATACACGAAGATCTAACGAATCTTGTTTGAAATCTATAATAGCTTACTAGCTTAGGCAATGTTTGGCAAACGATAGAAGCGGATTTTCTAACTTTTTTTTTTTTGGGTGTAAATTAAGCTGTCGACCGTCGACAACAGTGTATAATCCTTTGTTGCGGCTACTCGATCTTACAAATAGGTAAACAGCTGGCAAAAGAACTGCTCAATTTCCATGAGATCAAACCACCACGACAAACCCACTTGGTTAAAGCGTATTTATGATAATAGATAAATTTTAGTAGAGTGTGGTTATCAGATTTTAGTAGCAGATTTGACCATATCGAAATTAAGAAAATGTGTATTGTGATAATTAGAAGATTATATATATGACAATAGTATTATCTTCATGTATAAATTTAATATTCATTTTGTTACAATATGCTGCTATTAGCATCAAACATATTCAAAAACATGAGATTCTGACCAATATTGCTATTAGAATATGTATTTATTCAGACATGGCCTAATTAGTAATTAGGTATCACCATTTAAATTTTTCAACATTCCTTTCAGTATTTAAATTTAGTTATAATTAAGTCTGTTTTACCCTAAAATATTGTAATATAAAATGCTATTTGCAAGAACTTATAAAACAATTCACACTAGTAATTAATTACAAACTTTGAGGATATTTCAGTAAATAGCATGCTATATTACAATAATATATAAAAATGTAAATCGATTTACACAAGAATTTATGGTGACGATATTCATAGTGCATTCACATATATAATCATGAACGAAAATTGGCCATTTACGAAAAAGAAATATAAAACTTTTGAATGTATATCCAACATAAACAGCCAATTAAAGGTTTGTTAGTTAGAGTAAGGTACATAGACCTTTGTCCTATAATATTCTTTCGTTTGTTGGGAAAAAAAATGTTGATGATTCTTAAAGTTGATTCTAAAGATTTGAAATTTTAAGGCTTATTTTTGTTTCTATTCAACTCCCTTACTTCTAACTTTTCACTTTGCAAAAATTTCCCTTGTTTTAAACTTGAAGATGCCTTCATTCTTTGCTTTATAAAGCTTTATTGTGTCTTCAGTAATGTAGGGTCTTTTGTCCTAAAATGTATAGTACTTTGTTGCATAATAACATTATTCATCATGGTCATTAATCACAATTACAAATATGAAATGTATTGGTCTGGTGTAGAACGGTTTAGAACTTAACTTTTGTCATAAAATATATAGTACTTTGTTGTACTGGTTTTATTTTATTTATAAAAATTCATCATTGTAAATAATAATAAGGGTTTTTCTAACCTATGCCCCAGTTAAAATAGCCAAAAAAAGAAAGAATTTAATGATGTTTTTATGGGAAATTGTAATATACAATTACTTTTACTTTTTTTTTTTCTAAGGAAAACATTTAAATCTTTCTATTTATGCTTTCTTAACCTATGGCCAGTGGCCGGCAGTGGGCATAAGATAGAAAACCCGTAATAATAATAATGTTTGAAAGAATTGAGGTTGATTGTATGTATGATATGAAATAGATAGTCGGATTTTTAAAATAATATTCTAAGACACACATTAAAAATCTATAAAAAACGATTTTGTTATATCATCAAGAAATTAAAAGATAATGCGATCATCGTCATTATTATTTATGATGAACCAAACCTAAACATATTTCTTCAGTGGTTTTAACGCATGTTTTTAGGGTTCACATTAATATATCAATCTAGAGCGAGTTCAGGTGAACAAATGATTGAAACGATAAAATCTCTAATTTGATAACATGAACCCTTGAATAATGGCCAATGAAGGACACATCAAGACACTCATGAACATAATAAGAGTATCTCTCTTACTTCCATGCATGAGGGGGCAAAGCAGCCTTCCCTTTTCTTTTCTTTGCCCACCACCTTGCTTCCTTTTTCATTAATTATTTATTTATTATTATATTCATATATTCAAGCTCATCAATTGAGAAGCACATCACTCATACATAAAGCTACTACTACTACACATACAGTACTGTTATTGACAGTTCAAAGCATCACTAATAAACTTCAGCATTAAGTTACTTAGCTTAGCCCACTACCCTCAATAAATTAAAGAAAAACAAATGTTGATAAGAATTGAAAATTGCATGTGTTTGTACAATTTGGTTAAATAGTGAAGTTGTATCTTTATTTATTTAAATTTTTTTTTGGGGGGTGTTAGTGTTAATTTATAAATTCATTGTCGAACGAATTAGCGTTCATTTGAAATTATTTTCCGCAACTAGGTTAGTATCATCAATTTTTAGTTTGCTGAGATTTGAGGGTAAACGCTACCTGAAGTAATTGCTTTAGTCCTAAGTGAAATTTTGAAGAAAAAGAAATGATAATACCAAATCTGCTGCTTCAGTTAGCGGCTTATTCTTAAATTTTTCAAAAAAAAAAATGACACCACGAACATTGGACCTTTGGAGAGAAAAAGTTTGCCATAAACCCTAATTCAATAATTAGTTTATTAAATAACAATCGAAATTTTATCAAGAAATGACCATTTTATTTGAATTAAAAACTTGTTGATATCATAGGCGTTTCGACTTAAGATATAATTGCTCGAATATAAATATAATGATACTAAAATTCAAGTAATAATTCATGATATATATTACTGAATTTCATAATGAAATTCACATAACAATTCATGAATCTATATAACTGAAATTTCATAATAGTATAATCTCTATTATATATGTTACAGTTGTCTAAAAACCCTAATTTTTAATTTATTATTTCAAACAAAACAATAATTACATAATATAAAAACAAAAAGGCAGGGAAATAAAAGAAGACAATAAAAAGGGCAAAACACAAACATACACCCTCCAAAACCCTTGTATATCTTAATTACACCTTTCCTTCTCTTCTCTTTTCTTTTCTCATCTCATCAAATCCTCTCACTTTCCATCTTTGCTTTCTCTTCATACATTTCTATCAATCTTTCTTTCTCAAAATCCTCTCATCTTCTTCACTTTGATTCTCCACCATATTTCCAAATAATTAAACTATTCACCACATACATAACCTTCTACTTCTTCTTCTTCCCTCAATAAATAAATAAATACCCTTTTTATAAAAGAGAGAACCTAAAAAAGAGAATTAAATAAAGTTATCAAAAAAAAAAAATACCCTAAAATTAAAGGAAAAAACTATGGTTTTCTCCTCAGTTCCACTCTATTTAGATCCTCCTAATTGGCAACAGGTAATT
>LHUT01007242.1:0-10942 GCA_001412135.1 Silene latifolia subsp. alba | reverse complement strand
CACGGGACCTCGCAATTCTTGCATTTGCAAGCTTTGAGGTTACTCAAGCCTACTACTAAACTGCAAGCACTTGATTGACATATTCAATCTTGTTAGAGGGAAATGATGTATCAACAAATTGAGACGTACTCCGTACAACGTTATTCACAAGTTCAATATTATACATTATGATCAAATGAGCACCTACACTACATACTAAATTAGTAATGATAATAGACTAGTGGCATATAAAGTACTTGATGATTAGGTCATTTGGCGATTGATCACTTTTGTGCTTTGCATGTCGACAAGTAAGTTATGAAACAAAATATCGACGATAGAGGGTAATTTTTACGTGCTGATAAATTTATCTTAAGAAGTTATTTATTCATTGAATATAGAGCCAGGATTTTAAGTTAGTGGGGCGAAAAATTTCAACAAGGACGAAGTGGTAATAGTATAAGATAATTCTAAAAAAAATTGATTTTTTTTTTTTTAAATCGGGATGCCCAACATCAACAATAATATATAATTCCCTTATCATGGCTCGATAATCAATGAAACAATTTCTTAATCCGATCTAAATCTACACGTAACCCTTAATAAAGAAAATCCAAGTCTACACGTTTCACTTAATTAGAAACATAGCCATAGTTTATGTAATAACTTCGTGTACTTGCACATTCTATCTTAATCATCTTCCAACTAATCTTGTAAGCAAAATGATTTAATAATCTTGCGTGAGTCGTACACATTATCACTCTCTCGCGAAGTACATTTTTCCATTAGCAGTAGTACATTAGCTCCTAATCCCCCTACTAATTTTATACGGAAGTACTCTTTATTACTCGGTATAAAATAAAAATATTTTAAAACTTAATTACAATAATTCCATTAACCAAAAATCCTGAATTAATAAAAAAAAATTACGAGTAAAATGGAGGTTGAATTACAAGAGTTTTATAAGAATATTTTATTCTTCCTTCAAAAAAGGGCATAATTTTTATTCATAAGTCGAGAATATGCATGTGACACACAATATATACTAGTGTACTATACCCTTATTTATTGGCATGATACACTATTTGTCTAGCTGGGTCTTGAGATCGACTTCCGATTTTTTAGACATAAACAATTTACATGATTAATATTGTCTAATTTAAAATTCTTAAAAAAAATAATTAAAAAATAAAAAAACAACAAAATTTAATAGATCTATATGTTCTAGCCATTATAACTACATTATAAGTTATAACTCCATGTCATAGGAAGAAACCCAATAGTCCGACAGACCGACATGTTGTGGAGTGTTATCCTACATTGATAAAACAGGCCAGTGTTTATCACTTTATAGGTTAAGAGACTATTTCATCTATAGTTAATTAATTTTAAAATAAAACCTCCTTAAATTTATTCTATTTAAGTGTAATCCAGACCCGTTTACATAATTTTAACACACTTACTCACATTCCCATGTTAATGTATCCTAGAAAATGGTCACAATCTTCTACTATCATCAATTCATCATAAAACGTCACGTGGGTAATGTTTTTCTAATGAATTTTGACTTTTTCCTTCAAATTACATCCCTACCAGTCTACCACTTGTGTTGCTAATAAAAACTTGAGAATGTGTCCTCATTCATATATACATTCATTTTCATCATGTACTACTAATAAGCCAATAAAACTACCGCAACAAATTTATATCGGTTTTTCTAACATGGGTTATAATAAAGAGTCCGAGTTACAAACAAGTCGAAAAAAAACAGTAATAATGGTACCATATCCAGCACAAGGTCACGTAACACCAATGCTAAACCTAGCATCCTGTTTAACAACATACGGTTTTAAACCGTTGATCATCCTACCGGAGTTTATACACCGTTCGATCTTCGCAAAAGTCAACGCAGCAAGCAAGGGTGAGATTGACTGTAAGTCAATTCCAGACGGGTTAGATGAGACTGAGCCACGTGATTTTTTTGCCATAGAGATGGCTATGGAAAATCACATGCCGGCTCACCTTGACCGTCTAATTCGCAATCTTAACGACGACTGCAATGGCGATGACGATGGGGTTGTTGCATGCATGATAGTTGATGTTTTGGCTTCATGGGCTATTAACGTAGGGAAACAACGTGGGATTAAATTAGTTGGGTTTTGGCCTGCAATGTTGGCTACGTATTCTTTGTTCAGTTCTATTCCTCAATTGGTTCAAACCGGACACATCTCCGATTCAGGTAACTTTACAATTCTCGTCTATTATAGATAGTGCTTCGTATTTGTGTAAGACAACTTTACACGACAATTATCATAGAATTACATAACTATTTACAATAGTTTTTATGTAACATTAGCTTACATAATACGGAGTATTTAATTATTCTTCTAGTTGTTTAATTTCGACTATATATTCATAGTAACTATCGGGAAATTCACGTATCATCTTTAATTTCTCAACGTCGTATTGTACATATTACTTGTTCAAGGGATTAGAGGTTTAAAAATAACTCATGACAATAGTTCCAGCACGCATGATATTGCGTCAAAAAATGGTTTAATATGACTGTTTATCTTTGAGGAGTATACTTTTTACAAAGTACTCCGCATAAGAAAGGTAAATATATAATTGAAATTGAGGAAGAAGCTAAAATAATACTCCGCGATAAAAATACATAAACGGCAGAAGTTACATAGGACTCCTTTTGCCTAGAGTGGTATTAGCAGTGGCGCAGGCGCTGGCCAAGAAAAAAATCGAAAGTTTTAGTTAAGATTTCCGAATTTTTTCAAGTTTACTATATGCCATTACTTGTTGAAAATTTTCACCGCCTAACTGTAAATCCTGGCTCCACCACTGAGTATTAGTAATATATAGCAAAATTCGAGGTCAATGGTGCAAACCTTAAATCCTTAATGATCCTCACGTATTATGAAGTCAATAATTCAATCCTTATCACATGGCTGCACTTAATCACCTAGCTAGCGTTTAATTACTCTTATTATTTTAAGAAAATTTGAGTTGATTAAGCAACAATAATAATAAAGCCTTAACATTGAATTGGTTTAGCGTTGTTAAAAAAAAAGCCGAGTTTTGAACCTACCAAGCTGATTCGACCCTTTTTACGAGTTAAACATCTGGTTTTTACAAGAACTTAATTAGTACTCCTATACTAGAATGTAAAATTTGAACCGTGACCTCTTGGTCAAACTCGCTCTGATACCATATGAGAAGACCACTCTAACCGAAATTTTAAGGCAATGGAGATAGAGTCAGGAACAACATTTGGGGTATTTTAAAGGGGCGAACAAGTAACGCAAAGTAAACTCAAAAAACATTCGAAAATTTTAACAAATGACTTCATTGCCATTCTTTAACCGAGTGAGCATCCCTGCTAGTCACCTCTAACTCCACAAGAGTACACAATTATGAAATTGTATTTTCCAATATTATGAATAGCAATAATGTTGCTGAATCACATGCATAAGTTAGTTGTAAATCAACTACCAATATCATATTATTTGTGGGAACATCTGTCGTATATTCATAAATATACTTTGAAACTAATATTTTTAATTTGATGTCTGCGCCGTAGACGTTGAAATCGTCTGCTACGAATGTATTATATAATATAAAAATAAAAGATTACTATGTAGTACGTACTACATTATATTGAACGATATTGGATTAATAATTAAATGGACATTGTTTGCAACGAGTTGTTCTAGAAAATTGATTATTGCCAAGCTCGTAATAGAAGTATAGAATCATACGTGATACGGACTACATATTATTTAATGAGACACCGTCTCTTTAAAATTTTAGTGTATGTTATAACTGCAAGTTGTATGTGTACTCCGTACAATTATTGCTTGTTAATATAAACTTGTTTATGTTTCAAGAAGTATATGATTGTTTTTTAGAATTTCCAACTTTTGGGTTAAATTGTTCTACAATACAACGTTTGACTATAGATCAAGTTGAACCATTATCATAAGGATCCATGCAACATGATCTTATATGAAAAATAATGCTCCTTATCTCTTCTATCTCAATCATTTGTTTAACGGTTATAATAAAATATCTGGGTCATTAATTTATCAATTCTGCTGTAAAAATAAATTTAATGAACAATTGATCATTTATTTGCATTTTGTTTCACATATCATCCCGTGACAATATTAACTACTCCCTCTGCCCCGTTTTCCTTATTTAGGTGTCTCGGATACTTTTGTACATTTCCGTTTTAGGTATATAAAAGTTACTTTTTATCTCATGTGCATGTTACTTTTCACATTAGCATTTCTTAGAGGATATATCTCTTCTTCCATTTTTTTTTAATTATTTTTAATTAGGGTTAAAAAGTAAATGTAAAGAATTGGTTTGAAAGGGGTAAAATTGTTCCCCTTACCCTTTTGTATTTTTATGCCAAAATGGAGGTAAGAAATGATGGAATGCTTTATATATAAGATGATAAAAAATGCTTCCCTTATATTAGACGTATTTTTCGTTAACTTGCAATAATTTTAGAGATCAGTCTTATATGTAATGCAGTTTTACTCAAATATTAATATTAAAACCACCTAATATTTACCCAAAATAACATTATAATAACTTCTTAATAACTTACCTCTCACAAGGTTATTTAGGTAATTAATAAGTAATTATACAATAGCTTTAGTGTAAAATCGTCTTACATAAGAATTTGTGTTTGTAGAGTGTGTAACATATTTCGGTCTCAATGTTATCCTTCTATTTATAGGACTTCCAAAACTTCAAGGGCATATATCACATCTTTATCAACCTCCATTGAAAATTGAAGACTTACCATGGCTTATTGGAACTCAAGGAGCCAA
The DNA here is from genome assembly GCA_001412135.1 of Silene latifolia subsp. alba. Classification (NCBI taxonomy): domain Eukaryota; kingdom Viridiplantae; phylum Streptophyta; class Magnoliopsida; order Caryophyllales; family Caryophyllaceae; genus Silene; species Silene latifolia. The sequence goes on along the minus strand of LHUT01007242.1, from coordinate 6,110 downwards.
AATAGCAAGATTCAAGTTTTGGGCTAGAACCATGGAAAGGTCCAAATTACTTAGATGCATTCTAGTAAACTCATTTCCTAATGAAACACAAAGTGGCATCAACTCAAGTAAATGGGCCTCAAACCAAATAAATGGGCCAAAAATATACCCAATTGGCCCATTAAGAAGTAATGGGCTTTGTGAAAGCCCAAGTTTTTGGAAAGAAGATGAAAGTTGCTTGGATTGGCTAAATCAACAAAAGCCTAATTCAGTTGTTTACATTTCCTTTGGAAGTTGGGTTAGCCCAATTGGAGAGGCAAAAGTGAGGAATTTAGCATTGTCATTAGAAGAACTAAGAAAGCCATTTATTTGGGTACTTGGGCCTTCTTGGAGAAATGGGCTACCTAAAGGGTACATGGAAAGAGTTGAAAATTTTGGGAAAATTGTAGCATGGGCTCCACAAATGGTTGTGTTGCGACACATGGCAATTGGTTGTTACCTGACTCATTGTGGCTGGAACTCGACTATGGAAGCTATAGAATGTAAGAAAATTATGTTGTGTTTACCCGTGGCTGGTGATCAGTTCTTGAACTGTGAATATATTGTTAACGTGTGGAAGATTGGTGTTAAGATGAGTGGGGTGGGTTTCGCCGATGTAAATGATGGGATTACTAGGGTAATGGAAGATCGGTCGATGAAGAAAAGGATAGAAGAGTTGAATGACAAAGTTATGGGAGAGGAGGCAAATTTGAAAACTAAAAATGATATGTTGTTCTTTGTAAATGATGTAATGAGGGATCAATTGTTAAGTACCAATTAAATATATATAGAGTGTGATGATATATATTAAAATAATGGTGTACATATACACTTATTCAAATCATTAATAAGACTTTGTATTTGTAACTTAGTTCTTGTTTGTTGGGAACATGGCAAAACTTCTACTTCTGATCAATGATTTAAACCAGTTACACTGACTCTGATACCATATGAGAAACCAGCTTAACCAAAACAAAGGTGTTGATTGAAACTCAAACAGTCATAAGTGTCACTCTTTGATCGAATTAATTACCAACTAAACGAGCTGATATTAACATTTCCAAACTATCGTTTACAAGCCTAAGTAAGCAAAGACTTGTAACAGTTTCAATTGATCAACTAACACACTCATATACACAAGTTCCTGTTTTGTAACTTAGTTCTTGTTTTTTCGGAATATGACAATTCTTTGATTAAAATACCCTTTATAAAGAATAAAAAGGTAAATAAATGATTAAAACATTCTTTTCAGTCTATACAGATGGAATTACCAGCTAAACGAGCTGAAATCGACATTTCCAAACTATCGATTACAAACCTAACTGCCTAAGCAAGCAAATACTTGAAACACTTTTATTTGATCAACCAACACACTCATATACACAAGTAAGTTCCTCCAATTTCCAAATACAAATTAAAAAACATTGTGAAATTAACTACTTATACATGAATTTTTCTTGAACTTGATAGGCTTAGTACTTAGATAATCGATAGTAACATTGCATAATATATGAAGCCGGTGTCTTGCTCTAACAAGCTTCCCTACAACATCTCCGCGAGAATGGATCTCCATTTCGAGTAAAAATGGAATTAGACCGCCACTGACACTCGACACCTCTAAACTTTGTCCTGCTCCATACAAGGGCACTGTATCTCCATACAGTATTACTGGAATCGTGCTTCGACTCTTTCTTCTTTGGTAGTGATTTTGTAACTGTACACACAAAGCAATTCTCCTAAAACACCTTTGAAAGCGAACAATGTATCAAAATATACGCAATCATAAAAGACGATTTCACCCGCTTACCTGGCCAGTGGCGACGACAATTTTGGAGTAGAGGAGAGAAATGGGAGTTGAGGTAACATGAATGCCGAAAAATGTAGCAGGATTATAAAGGCCAAGCTTCAATGTGCCATTAACTGTAATTACTCTAGTTGGCACCCCTGAGAAATCTGTTGCTTCTGCTACATATAAATTATTTACCACCAAGCTCTGCAGTAATTAAGGACAGTTAAAATTAATTACCAATTATTAAACTTAAAAACAAATAAAGGGTTTTTAGATAGCTCAATTTTGGAGCAGAGGGCTTTTAACAACGAGAAATTCTTGGGTACACTGGTGTATCATTCTGTAACGATAGTTAAGACTAAATACAGCGAAGACGTTAGAAAAGTTGAAGTGGAAACATAAACTTTACTATTTTGATACAAAATGTACAAATTTAACTATTTTGAAAAAACAAAAGCAGTTGATTATGTTAAGAGTGATGCATAAATATAATCAACTATTTTTAGATATTCCAATTATGTGTGTGTCCCTACTTTCTACTCCCAACTGTATCATTCTACTATACACCATACAACGGTCTTAAACAACAAAAACCATAATTTGGAGCGGATTAGTATGACACAGTGGTGTAGCCACTATTCATCTAGTGGGGTCTTAAGACCCTACGGCTTTTACAACGATTGATGTTATACGTTGTTAAATTTCTCTGAATCAAAATTTTAAAAATATATATTTATTTCGTAGCAATTACACTAAATTTGACCCCATTCTCTAATAATTCTGACTACGTCACTCTCACTAATATTAGAAAGGGTACCAAAGTTCTTCACAAGTCACAAGGAATAACATATGCTAAATTCTAATCGAAAAATATGATAAATTTAAGAAAATAAACAAACAAAACCAGATTAATACTCATAACTCATAAGTCTCACTTAAAATAAACATTATCCATTTTACCATTAAAATGGATCCAAATACTACCAAATGATGACATTAGATCGGGACAAACTCTTTGATACCATAGACCAACTTCTCTAATTAAATGCTGATTCTATTATTTAACCCGTTTTAACTTTAAAACAGTATGCCAATTCTAAACAAGTATTCCCGAGTTACATAATATTCTCTATAAGAAAAATGAAATAAAAAAAAAAACAGAGAAATGAGGAGATTATAATTACCTTCAAAGTGACTTGAGTTTTGAAAGGTCTACTAGCACCCCAAATAATCAAACAAAAAACCGTAAACAAAACAATAAAACTAAGTAACCCAATTAAAGCTTGAACTTTCCTAGAAAACCCTTTCTCATCATCATAATTCCCTTCTTCCATAATCACATTACATTCAGGCCATCCTTTATCATTTCTTCTACGACTTCCTTTATGACCAGAAGACGACCTAAAAATCCCCGAAAAGCGACTAGCAGACGAGTTTCTCGAGTGTCGACCATAGGAAGGATGTGAGGGTGATTCCATTGGACTATTGAACATTGGTGTAGCATGTAATGAAGCTGACTTGTCTCCATCGTGTGAATCTCTTGATGGACTTTGTACGTAGTAGATTGGTCGCTTTGGTGATCGCGGTGGTGATGATGCTGCTAAGCTTGTTATGTCAGATTCCGACTTGTTATGTATCATTTTATTAGTCGCAAAATGATTTGGGGTCGGATTTTTAAGTATGTATTGAATGGAAATTAAGATATATGAGTAGTTTTGAGATGTAGAGAAATGGAAGGTGTAAAATGTGGTGTACAAAGCAGGGGAAATTAAAGGAGGCTTTAATGATTGTTGGAGGGTTATCTATGGTAGAGGGACCAATATAATGCTTATTACAACATATTTTCAATTGTGACAGATTAAGAGCTTTGGATGTACGTAATATTATCTCGGTCGATAACCCGAAAGGAAATGGTATAATTGATTGATTGTTAAGTTCATAATATTAGGATATTATTAAAGTATTGATTGGACCTCAACCAAAATCCTAGGATTTTAGTTATGTTCAAATCCTGGGAGCCCTCGATATCTCATAATTAAATGAGTCTCGGTACATGGTAAGGAGGAGTATGTGTATTAGCCACTCTTCAAGCTTAAAGGGCATTCGAGTGAGGAGGCATATTTGATCTCAACCATAACCTTAATTAGGGTTTTGATTGAGATGGTTCATTTAACTCATAATATGCCTAGGTGGCTAGGTTGGTTTTTAAGTATTTTTGTTTTCGAACAAAACAAATTTGAGTTAGGATGGTGATACGGTTTCTTATGCCTATATATAAATGAAAAAGAGCCTTGGATGTACGCAATATTATCTAGGTCGATAACGCAATATCTGAAGGTTGGTTTTCAAGAATTCATGTTATCAAGCGGGATGAATTCAATTTTAGGGTAATGATATTTTTGATGCCACGATGTATTAGATAAACTCGTTCTTTTCACTATTGAACATCAGTCACGAAATCGATATAAATATCAGTCATTTTGATTTCTATACAATATTATCATATGGTACATTATTTCTTATCGATCACTAGCGCAAATAGATTAATGAGATACAAATAAGAAAATGAAAATGGTTTGAGTTTCAGTATCAACCTCTTATATACAAAATACAGGAATCATTAATGTAATAAATTCTACATAATGCATGTCAGAAGGTGATATGAAGACTCAATACCATGCGGCGGTATACTGTTACGGTGGTACCCCATAGTGAACCAATAGTAAGTGGAGGGAGTGAGTGATGCTAGTTGCAAATTGTAGAGACTAGAAAGTGCCAGCTACGTACAATTTGTGCTTTTGTTGGTGAATTCAACTCAACTCTCAGTGGCAACAAGTAGACCTCATTCACTAGTGTGCCTTTAGCTTGTGTGGATACCTTTGGCTTTAAAGTGTCGGCAACCGACGAGTATCATACATACACTATTTTTGAGAGTAAAGATCAACTTTATTAATTTTGATACTCCTTTCATGTTAATTGTTGTTCTTTAATTTTGGTACAAAGACTAAGAAAAAAGGAGGGTGTTAATTATGAAATGATATGTAGATCAAATTGAGTGTAAATGATCAAATTATTCATCAAATGCAATCCTAAAATAGAAAGGACAACAATTGACTGAGACACCCAAAAAGAGAATAGAACAGCAAATAACCGGGATGAAGGAAATACATGATTATGATGATTACTTGATGATATGAAACCGGTAGTTTCGGGTCGGTCGGTTTGGTATGAAACATTACCTGATGTAGCTCAACGTTATATTTCTCTTGAGTAATATATTTACCCCTGTGGGTTTCAAAAAAAAAAAAAAAAAATATATTCTTTTAAATTAGTTAGTTTGGGTTGTGGTGTTTTAAGTCTTAAAATTATTACTAAAAAACTAGGATAGGATAAATTATTTTTGCTTTATGCCATTAATTATTAATTAATTAATCTAATAATAGTGAGCGAGAGAAGTTAATTAAAGAAACATTGACATGAATATTTCATTAATTATGCTAAATTAGTATACAATTTGATTTGATTGTTCCGAATCTTCAAATTTTAAACTCTCCCAACATATGGTTCGAATTGGGATGCATACAAATATGGACTGATTTAGGTAAGTCTGGTTTCGCAGTTCTCAGTTAAAAGTCCGAATTTTGTATCTTATTTTCGTGTTACATCTTGTGTCTGACCAGGGACGAAGCTCAGACCAGATTCTAGGCCGGGCCAAAGTTGTTGTTATACCCTCTAATTATATAATGTAGAAAATTGAAATTATATCAGGGGATGTCTAATTTGTCATGTTTCACCTATTTTTCTCCCTAAAACAATACTCTATCATTGTAGTTTTTTTTCTCTGTCAAAACTATGAAAAAAAATACATTAATCTGTAATCAAAGCCACCAAGTAAAAAAGTTTATTTAATACTATGAAAAGTCAAAAAAATTGAAGAATCAAAATGAAACCCCTTACCCAGCCCAACTCAACCCAACAAACCCCATTACCCAACCCAACAATATCCCACTCTAATTAGTCGGCTGTGCTCACCTCTTCATCAACATATTATCATCACCTTGCAAATCTACCTCTCCATTTTTGTCTAATTAAAGCTCTATTGAAGTCTATGGTAGATTTGTGGCGAAATGATCCATTTAAAATTTAGTTACTTTCTCATAATTTTGGATGTACAATAACATTAATAAAATTTCATTAATCAAACAAAGTACAAATTTTTGCATCACCCAAAAGTAAATTATGCAAAGATTCAACAAATTAATAAAAAGTTTCAACTAATTTTAATACAAAATTAATACTTTTT
>LHUT01007241.1:0-10944 GCA_001412135.1 Silene latifolia subsp. alba | reverse complement strand
TCATTTAGTAAATAGAGGATTCTATAAATAATACACTAAAAAGTAAAACCTTATAAATACCGTGCATATATTCCACGGGGTCTATATTAATAACTCTATAAATACCGCGCATTCATTGCGCGAGATCTAAACTAGTTATAAAACATGAGGAAATGATCTGGACATGAGGGAGACCGGGAAAGTACATTACCAATAAGCGGGAAACTATCGACAGACCGTTACATATCCACCGGCTTCTTTCAAAAATCGCAACACACACCTCAAAACCCTAGTTCATCAGAATTATCGAAGAATCAAACCTATCGATCGCAATTCGCATGTTAATCACTTCAATTCCACACGAAAACACAAATAATTTCGAATCAGGTGATTTCTATTTTCCTACAGTGAGATAGATTTTAACAAATTAACGAAAAATTAGGTGTTTCTGGAATTTACATCATCGTACAAGTTTTTTGTTGAAGATTTGATTGATTATTTGTTGTATCGTATGATAATTAAGATGATTGATCAGTAAGTGAGGTGATTAGTTGTGATTTTGATATTATCAGCTTAATTTATGGTTTTCAGATGTTAAGTTTTGTTCGATTTTGATTGATCAAGTTGTTATTCAATGCGTTTCGTAGTTATCGGAATTCAATCTGATTAAATGCTTTGAGTAACTTGATTGATACAATTGTAGTTATCTTGAGGAACAAATTAAGTGAAATTCGTCTGTGTTTAATTTCGTCAAAGTGCGTTTGAGCTACATATTTGTATGAATATCGTTGTTGTTATTGGTGTGATACTGTGATGTTTCTGTAATTTCCGTTTTCGCTTTTAGGTGGTGAATTCCTACTCCTTATTGTTACAAATGTTGAAAAGTTCATCTACCGGTTGTTAGTAATGCGATTCAGTAGTTCTAACTTGTAGGCAGTAGTTAAATTTGCATGTATTGTGTTGCTCTTCTACGCTACCGTGCTAAATTGCAGGACTGTATTGTTGGAAGTTGATTTTGATCTCATTTGTCGATTTTAGCTACAGAAACCTTTCTTAGGCATGATAGCATTTTATTTGTATCATATGCAGATGATATTTGTTTGAGGTGTAAGACTTGAAATAGGATGGATTGGATTAGGAGTCGTTGATGAAGCATGATCTATATGCCAGAATGCTTTTATGTAAATTAGAAAGAACATGTTTCTGTCTCTGCACGGTTTGGATTAGCCTAATGTTCAAAATGATCTAGTATCTTTTTTCAGAGCCTCTTAAGATTCATTGAATGCCTAGTGAATGTGGCGGTGTTGAGGAATTTAGGATTTCATGTGGCCTTTCTTCACCTTTTACGTGCTTTTGGTGAACTTGTAAGGCTCTATTTATGTGTTTGATGTCAGACTACGTTAGCTTGTCTGGTGCGAAGATTCTGGAAAAAATAGGGTTGATCGTTCTTACAAGTCATTTGTTCGAGGTGTAAGACTTAAACAAGGATGGAATGGATTAGGAGTTATTGACGTAGCACGATCTAAACGATAAGGTGCTTTTAATAGAGAATGTTACTGTCTATATATGATTTGAAATGAGCCTTATTTTCGAAATGTTATAGGAGTATGCTTCTCAGTGAGCGTCTTGAGATTACTCATTGAATGCCTAATGGACGTAGCGTGTTGAGAATTAGGATTATATGTGGCCTTTCTTGATGTTTTTATGTGCTTTTGGTGAACTTGTAAAGCTCTATTTATATGTTTGTGTTGGACTAGGTAGCTTGTTTGGATAAAGAATCTGGAAAATTAGGCTTGATCTTTCTTTTACAGTCACACAGTCAAATACTCAAATAGAACGTGCTTTCCATTGCAACCTGCTCTTTAGTTTTTTTTAAAGATCAAATTCACCGAAACATAATATTTGCGGTTGATGTTAACCACTATTGATTCTCAAAAGCCACTCCTTAGTCGTAACGTTTCTTTTATCTATTCTTATATACGGAGTATTTATGTCTCTCCTGTTGTATGCAGAGTGAGGAATTGATCAATTCTGTATATAGTCTAAATGGCTGAATCAGATAAGCCGGACTCTTCAACTATCAAAGCCAAATCAAAATCATCATTTCTAGGTACTCTAATTGACATTACCTTATTAGCATCTATTAGTAGTGCAAGGGATGCTTGATCACATCTCATTATTTCGTTTGTGAGAAGAGTATTGGGATGACCTTTCGTTGCAGTCTAGAGTATAACTTGTTTCTCAGAAAAGGGAGCCACACGAAATATAATCTTACGTACTTCACTTGTTCAGTCCTCTTAAAATCGTTGCAACTGTAACTTCATCGAAATGATGGACTTAAATTGGGTTTGGGAACATACAAAGAACTAGTATAACTGTTCTGCTTTCTGTTAACTCTGAAAATATGCTTGAAACAGACGAGGACCTATCGAATGACTTCCTTAGCTCCTGGAAATCCACTGTCACAGGTGGTGATGACATGGACTTCAACTTTGAACCTGTCGCAAAAGGCAAGAACAAGGCATTTGACTTTGGCATGTAAGTTCCATGAAGATTCTTTCTTTCGTGTATCATATGTATAATGGTGTTTGTTAAAATTGTTACAGTGTTGCACTTTGTGTGTTCTTTTTCTGCTGTGTGCTTTCTATCCTAGGCTTGATTCTTTGAAAGATGTCCTCGGGATCTATATTATAAGATTTATAACCCACATGCTCATGCTAGTCACATGCTTTTTTCAACCTCCTCTCCTGCTTTCATCCTAACATTGTATGAAGATATAGTAACTATATAATTTGCAAGTTTAGTTAAAACGGGCAAATGCACTTGTTAGGATCATTTTTAGAACTTGATTATGGTAGTGTTGTTGATCATTAACAAACCTATTTCTAATCTCCTTCTGTGGAGGGAAGGGGAAGTGATTGAATGATATTACACATAGGTCGCAACACCATGGCGGTTATTTACTCTCTATGTGTCTTTTAGAGTCTGGCTACTTGGTCCATATTAAAACTACGGTTTCTGTTTCACTCTACCCACCTCTAGTATCTAACTTCTACACTGTTCTGATGGGTATGTCTGTACAGGGATATGGATTTCTCTCTTGATGATGCATTCGGAAAGACGTCTTTTAAATTGGATATGCCAGATATTGATTTTTCTATTTCACCAAAGAAATCACCAAAGTCAAAGGAAAAGAATTCAGAAGGGGAATCTACTAAGGGAAGTCGTCAAGAAAAGAATGGCAAATTCGATTTCTCTTTTGACTTTAACGGGTATGCTTCCATTGTATATTCTTCTTTTTGCTAATTACTGAAGTGTTCACTATTTGTGCTTTTAAAATTTAACCTAGCAATCAAATGAGTATGCTTTTACCGACCTTTCTTTTTGTCATTGTTCGACTAATGAAAATTGAAAATAAGTGATTTAGTCATACGACAAAAGTACATCACATAATGATTTATTAGCTTGAAGTAAAAAAAAAAACTCTATTTTTCAGGGAAGGTGATAATAATGAAAAAGGCAAAAGTATGACTACAGTAATTGCTAATGCTGTGCCACATGGTGGCCAAAAAAAGGATGGACTCCATTTTTTTGATAAGGAGAAAGCAAGTCTTGATACCAAGTCTTCTGGGTAAGGCAAAAAGCAATGTGTTCAAACCAGAATAAACACATTACTATGACTTTGATATATACAGATGAAGTAACTTGTTCTGTGCTTTATGCCCCTCACTTTGGTGTTTTTGCACGTAACTTTATCATAGTCCTCACGGCTTTGGGCAAACCTCTACATTTGTTGTTCACAGTGAAGGAAATGGACAAAAACTGCACGACAACCCTAGTTCAGATGGCAAAGAATTAATGAAACACGATTCAGCTCTGGAAGAAAAGGAAAAGAATGTTGATGTTTCAAGGTAAGGCTATTGTGCGAAAAAAGTACAAAAGTACTCTGATTTACAAGCAACTGTCTCATTGTTCAGTTGGTTAGAAGTCAATAGAAATTCCTGCCTTTTGCAGGGATGGTGATACTAATGAAAATGGAGAAACTGGAACTAAGATGGTCGTTGGTTCTTTGCCAAGTGATGGACAAAAAGAGAAGGATGAACGCCATTTGCCTGAAAACAGGAAAATGAGTGTTGATATCAAACCTTCACGGTAAGGCAAACAATCATTTCATCTAAACCAGTATAGATATATCTCTACTGATCCCTTAATTTTTGCCATAAATTCTAAAAGTTCTCGTAATATAAAAAACTCATTCAAAATTTGCATGTTCCGAGGCCCCTTTTTATAGGTACTTTTACATGTCGTATTGTCAGTGATGCTCCAACAGCTATTTACTGTCTTGTTTAGCCACTTAATTTAGCAAGGCTGGATCTTGGAGCTATAAGACCTCTTATTTCCTGTCTTCTGTAACAACTTCACTTTTCAGCTTGGCAGCTAAAGTCCATGTTAATACTATTCTAACTCACTGTATGCTAAAATTTTTTGATCAATTTTCATGGCTCACGGGTATGTCTTTTCAGGAGCAAGGAAATAGCTTTTGTTGAAGTGTTTGGAAAGATACCATCACTCAAATTAGATAAACCAAATAGTGATCGTTGTGGTCCTTCAAAGAAACCTTCAAAATTCAACNCAAAAAAAGGATGGACTCCATTTTTTTGATAAGGAGAAAGCAAGTCTTGATACCAAGTCTTCTGGGTAAGGCAAAAAGCAATGTGTTCAAACCAGAATAAACACATTACTATGACTTTGATATATACAGATGAAGTAACTGGTTCTGTGCTTTACGCCCCTCACTTTGGTGTTTTTGCACGTAACTTTATCATAGTCCTCACGGCTTTGGGCAAACCTCTACATTTGTTATTCACAGTGAAGGAAATGGACAAAAACTGCACGACAACCCTAGTTCACATGGCAAAGAATTGATGAAACACGATTCAGCTCTGGAAGAAAAGGAAAAGAATGTTGATGTTTCAAGGTAAGGCTATCATCGAAAAAAGTACAAAAGTACTCTGATCTACAAGCTACTGTCTCATGGTTCAATTGGCTAGAATTCATAGGAATTCCTGCCTTTTGCAGGGATGGTGATAGTAATAAAAATGGAGAAACCGGGACTATGGTTGTTGGTTCTTTGCCAAGTGATGGACAAAAAGTGAAGGATGAACCCCATTTGCTTGATAACAGGAAAATGAGTGTTGATATCAAACCTTCACGGTAAGGCAAACAATCATTTCACCTTAACCAGTATAGATATATCTCTACTCATCCCGTAATTTTTGCCACAAATTCTAAAAGTTCTCGTAGTATAAAAAACTCCTTCAAAATTTCCAAGTTCAGAGTCCCCTTTTTATAGGTACTTTTACATGTTGTATTGACAGTGATGATCCAACAACTATTTACTGTCTTGTTTAACCACTTAATTTAGCCAGGTTGGATCTTGGAGCTATTTAAGACCTCTTATTTCGTGTCTTCTGTAACAACTTCACTTTTCAGCTTGGCAGTTAAAGTCCATGTTAATACTATTCTAACTCACTGTATGCTAAAATTTCCGGATCAATTTTCATGCTCTGCTCACGGGTATGTCTTTTCAGGAGTAAGGAAATAGCTTTTATTGAAGTGTTTGGAAAGATACCATCACTCAAATTAGATAAACCAAATAGTGATCGTTGTGGTCCTTCAAAGAAACCTTCAAAATTCAACAAAAAACTAGCAGAAGAAGGATCTGATAAGGGAAATTGTCAAGAGAAGATCGTCAAATTATCATCACCTTCACGCTTGACAGTGAAATTAGATGCTGCTCCTATTAGTGAAGAAGATAAGGTGGTTGGAGTAGTTGAGACTCTGGGGGAAGATAATTTCACTTTGGATACTGCAGCCTCTTCTGCGGCTAATACTGAAATACAAAAATCAGACTTCGAAGATTCTCCAGCACCAGCTGACAGGTTATATGCTTTTCTTGTTCTGCTTTACGTTTCCTGCAATATGAGAACATTGCCATCTTGTGTTCTGCTGTTGCCTTTGGTTCCTAGATTCATGAACAATCTTCATTTAGGTAATTAGGTTGACCTATTTACCACTTCTATGTTGTATTGCTGCTGCGCATAGTCTTTGCTAATTACATAGATATTCTGTGATAGCATCAAAACTGAGTGCCTCCCTGCCCTTCTTCCTATAGTTGCTCCAATTCTTAGCTGACTGCGTAGGTTCAATGCAAACTTGACGAGCCTTGGACAAATGAAAATACTCTATAAAGCAGTGAGAATGAGTAATTGAGTTAAACATTACAAAAGTTCTGTTTTAGCTTAATGTGATGTTATGGTTGCTTTCTTTTCATTCTAAATCGGTTTTCGCATGCGCAAAGCATATCTTGTTATAGTATCAACTCTTAAGGTGAAAAATTTACTTTGTGCAGTAAACCAACTCAGGCAAATCCAATATCAATGCAAAACCAAGTGTCTGAAGCTAACAACTTTTCCATGGTACGAGATACAAATGATGGTACTGGGATGAAACTTAGTATTGCAGAGAGCAAGCAAACAGGGTCAACGCATGTGGGAGCTTCAGACTCGGGGTATAGCCAGCTCATTCACATTTTGAGTCCTGAAGGTACTTTTTGGAAATAATTTGAGGCCACATGTGCTATTGACAGTGATGATCCCAGTCATGAACGAGACATGGAAGAATTTGACGACAGTCCTAGTTCATGTGCCAAAGAAATATTGAAACAAGACTCAGCTGTTGAGAAAAGGGGAAAAAATGCTGACATTTCCAGGTATTATACAACAGCTGTTCTCAGATCTACAATCTATTATCTCAAGATCTACTGGCTTTAAGTCATCCCGATTCCTAGTTTCCTATGTTTTGCAGGGATGTCGATAATAATGCAAATGAAGAAATCAGGACTAATATGGCTGTTCAACTTGTGCCACATGATGGAGAAGCAGAGAAGGTTGGACTTCATTTGCTCGATAACAAGAAAATGAGTACTAATGACAATTGTTCTGGGTAAGGGAAAAAATCTTGCCATCCTAGCCACGATCATTTTTTGACCACTACTCTTACATAGTTTTCAGACCTTTAACCACCTCAGGCATTTGTTTAACCCCATACCGCTGGATAGGGAGATGGGATTACCATTTTCTGTTATACCTTTATTTTTTTTTTATGTTCCTTCTGTGGAAACGTTCTTGGTTCTATTCATCTCATCAGTGTCATCGAAATTTTCTGTTTTAGGCTAAATCTGTATAACCATTGTGCTGGTACCTAAAATGAGATTTCACACAGGCGTTATAGGTCATAGGATGTATCTCAGAGATTTTTTTAGGATGTATCTCAGAGATTTTTTTGTATCTGGAAATTGTTATAATTTTTACCAATATATTTGGACCTGTTTCGTCAGTAGGGGTGATCCATACATCTTGGATACCGTTGTAATTGACTTGCAATGTCTTTGTATCTTGCTTAAGTTTTTAGTTTTATTGCAGCATTCGACTTCCTTCCCTAGTTCCGTCTAAAGGGATATCTAAATCTAGCAATCAGGGGTATGAGAAACTCAAAGGGAAGATTTCTAGCACGTCAACAGTCCAGAATTCAAGTCTTTGCCAAGATGATAGACTTTCGTTTGCTAAGATAATGCCTAGTCTCCCTAGCTTGAGAATGCCTAGTCTTCCTAGCTTCAAAATTATAAGGTATGTTCACTTTTAAATGATTTTTACAGTCACCGTGTCATTTCTTGATACCCTTTCACTGTGAGTTCAGTATTTAATCAAGAAAAGTGTTGTAGGAATACGATCCCAAACAAGCAGTCATCCTCATTAGCTATGAAAGAACCCAATGCCATGGGAAATCTTGAGAAAAATGCAAGGCTAGAAGTGAAGAGCAAGATGGTTTCTCCCGTGAATGTCCAGAAACAAACACCTTCAATGCCCTCTTTGAAGAGAAAAGCATCTGAGGTGTTTTTCATTAATGTGTCCTGTTCAAGTTCATGCGAAGTATTTATGAGCTATGATTCATACGAGTAATTGGCAGGCTGCTGATTTACACCCATCAAAACGACTCTCATCCAGTGAGAGCAGGTATAGGGCATGCATCCACACTGTTGATGTTAGCTTATATTATATCACACTGCTGTCTTGTACTCTCTCCGTCCAATTTTTGTTATATACTTTTGACTTTGATGGTATGTCGAATTTGACTGATAGTTTCCTACAAGATACAATAGGAATAGCATAACTTTTTTTGAACTGATACTCCCTTCATTTCATTTGTAATCACCCTTTGGCCTTGGTTTGACTACCGCTAAATTTTTCACAAAGTACTATAGTTACAACTTTTTGTTAAAAACCCTAGTATGAAAACAAGTGTTTTTATGTATTAAAACGTAACAAATTCGACATTTCACCTTTACATATATTTGGGTCGATTGGTGGTCAAAGTTAATTATCAATATCAAAAGTGGACAATATAAACAGGATGAAGGTGTCGATAAGTAAATCAAATTGGGACAATAAATCTGAGATGGATGTACTGATTATTTATGTTCAATGAATGTGCAGGAAGTCAGAAGTATCAGCTAGAGAAGCTGTAAACAACGTAACAAGTTCTACATGCTCAGAGGTATCATGCTATATGCTGTACGGAGTGCATTTTATTATCCTTCTGGTTCTTGTAATTAGTTTATTGACCATTGACATGGCCATCATTTAGTTGAATTCCTTCAATAGGATGAGTTTCCGTTCTTATTTTTACATGACCATGCATGAAAAACCTAGGTTCCACCACAAGGTACTATGCTTGAAGAAAGCCAAAAGAACGCAACAGCTGAGAATTTGGGACAAGAGTTTGATTTTAGCCTAGAGACAAACATGGAGAACCTAGGTTTCACATTGATGGAGAGTGATGTCAATGTTGAAAAGGCGGAGGCATGTGCCAAAGAGCTTGACGAGGTTTGTGTTTCTCAATTACTTGGGGACGCAACTTTGCTTCTGTGTTCAACGCTAAAACGCTATTTTCAGAAAACATTGGTTGCGTAAATCATCTAAATTTTGATGACTGCCCTTCGTCTTAATATTTCCTTTTACGGTAATTACCAAATCCTTAGTAAGATGAAAATACGTCTTCCTTTTCATGTTCTACAGATATGTACCATGTTGAAAAAGAAGCAGGACGAAGCAAAGGAGTTGTTGGTTAGAGCACTTGTCAACAACAACAATCTTCTCATGCTGAACCACCCTATCTGTGAAGAGAAGATATCCTTTTATAATTAGCAGTTCCACTTTGCTCATCATCTTTTTATTCGGGATTCTGTGAGTAACTGAGTATTATGACTGTTATCGGCTCTTGCGGGAGGTACAATTGTAGATTTGTAGCCCTTTACTATCATCACATCCACAAGATTCAGAGATTTGCTTCGAGACTGATGTCCAGAGCGCAGGAGGCTGGAGTGTAAAAGATTTGAGTGATGGTGAATTGGTGATCTCACTGTAAGGTGTCTCTCTATGTGATTTTACTTATACTCCATTCCATACATAGTTTTCTTTTTAGCTTTGATTCTCATCTGATTACCAACATTTCTAGAAATATGTGAAGGTAAAATGTCAAATTCGTCACATTTGATGGATCAAATTAACTTTCATATAATCCTTTAAAAAAGGTTTTATCTGTTGTGTATTGTGAAAAAATAACGGTGAAAGTTGTCTATCAAAGTCAAACGAGGACAATATAAAGTGATATAAATGAGATGGATTTGGATCCTCTCCATTTCCTTTCTCTCCATTNNATGCGATCCGGACCATTAATAAGAACTTGCCTCTCCATTTCTTTTTAGGAAATGGAGAGAATTTGTGCTCAAATGAGATGTAGATCCAGCTATGGATGTGTACATCCATATGATATGGATATATACGTCAAATGGATATACACGTCCACAGTTAGATCCACATGTAACCGATCTGGACCCCCACAAGTTTTGAACAGATGGTTTTGTTATTGCTGTTGCTGAAAAAGTTCGTCATGAAATTATTTAAAATTTAAAAATGACCTTATGTACTTGAATTCAGGGCCCGGTTACCGTACATGTGGTTGCATGAGCTAATGTAAGATGTCATGTTTCGGGTCTACTGCAGGCTAAATCCCAGAGCTAAGAGATACATTATACTGTGTTTTTCCGGAATCAGGTTGGATGTGATGGGCAATCCGATATTCAATTCTGGCGTTGATTGGTGTTGGATGATAACATTGAGAAATTCATAGCCGTGTATATCTTTAACGTAGGATCGGACATTGGATTAGTGTAATTAGGCAACACTTAGATGCATAATATCGTGTAGATTAATAGTAGCATGCTTTAACCAAGTAGGTTTGGTGTGACTGCTCATTTCATCCCTTAACCATAGGTCCGAGTCCTCAGAGGGTCGATCCCTCCAATGGGAATGGAGCAAGCTGGGCAAACTTCTTGGTCAGTCGCTTACTTTTAGGAGAGCAACCGGTATGTTTTTACAGTTTGTTTCTTGTAAATCGGCCATATCCGTCTTAAAGTGTAAAACGAGTCAAATACTACCCCATTTAGGTGGACGCGACAAGAGTTCGTCATTCCGTGAACATTATGTCTATTTGACTCGTTTTATTGTTTAAGACGGATCGGTCGTTAACAAGAATTTATAATGTTTTTAATGCCTCGCCGACGCCAGTATTAAAGAACTCTACTTTGATGAATTAATATCTGCGCTAGTTTAACTTGTTCCACTAGTCCTACTTTTAACACTAAGTTATTATACCACCTATTACTCCATCCAAAATAACAAGTTAAAATATCAGAGCACCACATGAATTTTCCAATAGAAAAATGCCTACATTGACATTACTTTGAAATTGAGTACTTCTCTCCCGAGGGTCTTATCTTAACACAAATAACATTATACATTCAGTGGTACAATAGCATTATACAATCAAGTTATATCTTATCGA
>LHUT01007237.1:0-10948 GCA_001412135.1 Silene latifolia subsp. alba | reverse complement strand
GAGCCGAGCTTGCACGAGCCGAGCTTTAACCGAGACGATCTAAAGTAGCTCGCGAGCTGTCTCGTCTCATTAACACCCCTAGTCAAAGCAATATCATGCTAAAAGATAGTTAATTAATAACTTAATTGATACTCCCTAAAAAAAATAACTTAATTGATACACCCTCTAAAATCGAGTATTTCTCTAACGGAGTATTCGATTAATTACACACCAAAACATGCATGTACACCTTACTCCGTTTTTACTTTTGACTTTTGAGCAAAGTCTAGCATGTGACAAGGTTAGAATTTAGAAATTGATTAACAACTTGTATACTTCCTTTTAAGGCTTTCCCAAATGGATTTGATTACCTATTCAAAATTTCAAGGTCAAGAGTAGCCCATACTTTTCTCCTACCCTTAAACCGGTTACGTAGCCGGTAGCTCCTAAATTATAGTTCATCGTTGTCAACAAAATAAAATAACTGGTAACCTCCTAAATTATAAGCCATCACTACTTATTGTTTCTTGTTTATTAACTATATGAACAATACTTGTAATGACTTTAGGAGACCGTCTTAAACATGCGATGCCATACACGTTAGATGTCCATATTACAAATATGGGAATACTAGAGTCCCCTAAACTACTAGATAGCCATCTAACCAAGCTAATATTACAAGTGTACTTAACCGAAACAGAAAGACGACATTTCTTGACCGAAGGATGATAATGATCTATACATATGAACGAATAATGTGTGCACCGATTCTATATACGAGACTAATGGATACAAAATACAAACGTTAGACCGTGCCGGTAACATTATTCCACATTCAACAAACACATATTTACACTACGTAATGCGAAAAACAAATGTCTAACTTTCTAATTTTATCCTCGTTTTGTTTAAGAAAAGTGCAAAGGTTGACAACTACTCAACGTGGAACTCAAAGCGGATAAGGAAAAGTACGTGTACTAAGCATTTTGTGTACCAATTTCTAGATCTTTCAAACGAGTCAATCGGGTCGGGTTCGGGTCTTTTATTAATTTTGGGTTGATTCGGGTCAAGTCGGGCCATTTCAGGTCTGTTTCGGGTTTGCTAGTCGGGTCTGTTTCAGGTCAAGCGGGTCGGGTTATTTCGGATCAGGTCATTTTCGGATCAATGAATAAGAGAGAAAAAGTCATTTCAAGTCTTTTCGGTTCAATTAGAGTTATGTTTTGTCGAGTCATTTTCGGGTTGGTTGGTTTCGGATCAGGTCATTTTCGGGTCGGGTCAGTTACGGGTTAAGAAACCTCGGGACGTGTTCGGGTCGGGTCGGGTCGGGTCAATTTGGGTTTCCAGGTCACTTTTGAATCTCAGATCAGCCTTTTTGGATCGGTTTACTTTTGCCAGATTTACCTATTTCAAGCTTTATATACGTAAATTACTCAAATACGGATCCGGAGTATCTAAGATAATAATAACACGTACGGAGTCCTCGTCACATTTCCATCCTCCATCTATTTGAAGTAGTATTTATAATATTACGATGATGGACTTTGTGACAAGAGTTGTAAAATTGACTATTTCATTATTAGTGGTTAAGCACGTACGAGTAACTTTTTGTTATATATATAATCCCCAACAGCCCTAAACCATACCCAACTATTTACAATTGCTTTTGTTGCTTACTTTTGCATATTTAAACATATTATTATTATCTTGTATTCTTACTTCTACATACTCATAAGTCATAAGGTATTAATAAGTTATTAATCGTCGTGATTCGTGAATCTCGTGATCCTGCTCAATTAAGGTACATTTACTTTCTTATACAGGGAACTCATCAATTCATTCAATTGCAAGAGTTTTTGTTCTATCTAATGGATCAACTGTCATATGTCAACCTAGATTTTGTGGTAGGGAAAGCTATATTTCGTACTTTTTATTCTTTTCACATTTGTTGTAACTTGTACTCAACCTACAACAATATTGATTAATTAGGGACATAACTTCACAGCTAGAGCGTTATAAACGGATACATTGCTCTAGGTGATTAAATCATAATCATTTTGACAAACAAATCAATCTAAATCCTTTTTATAAGATTTGACTTACATATCTGTCTTAAGTGATTATTTATAGGTTAAGTTTATGGCAATCATCCGGGTGTTGATTCAACATTCGAATTTAACGGGTTTAGAACGTGTTATGGGTCATTTGAAAAAATACGTTGTGTTGTAGGTACCCACTTTGTTACAGGCAAATGGGCCGGGCTCTAATGAATTGTCCCGTCCATAAACAATATGTGCATTTTCTTCCATGTTTAGTTCACTAATAACTAGGAGAGTTTACCTGTTCCTGTGGTGGGTGAGACGTGGGACTACATGTTTTATACGTGAAATATATTATGTGAATTCATAAATCATATCGAATCATATAATCACAAGAAAACTATTGCTGAGTCATCTGCTCTCTTTCTTTATACTCCATATTATCCAAACTATAAAGAAATCAGCAATAATAGAATTTAGTATATGATTTTTCAGGGATTAAGATTGGGCATTGAAGGAAGAAGAAGAGGCAGACTGGTAGAGAATCAATCAGCAATGAGGGGTCAAAAAATATTGTGGTTTGCGGTCAGTGTCTTGATCATCGTGGTTAATATTTGGAGCGTAAAATCAGCGGTAATGGCAGAGTCGTATATGAGATACAGGGACTCGAATCAACCTATTGAAGTTCGAGTGAATGACCTCTTAAGCAGAATGACATTGGAAGAGAAGGTAGGCCAGATGACACAAATCGACCGTGAAGTAGCCTCATTTGATGTTGTCAAGAATTATAATATAGGTAATTCTCGTTATCTGAGACATTTATTTATATTGTTTTCATTTGACTTTATTTACTTACTGGAATCCTGCAAATTCATGTCGATATATATGCAGGGAGTGTGTTGAGTGGAGGAGATAGTCCACCGTTTCCAAAAGCCAAAGCTGAAGATTGGATTAGCGTTGTCAACAGGTTTCAAGAAGGGGCATTATCGACGCGGTTGGGGATACCCATGATTTACGGGATAGATGCGGTTCATGGTCATGCCAATGTCTTCAATGCCACTGTTTTTCCCCATAACATTGGTTTAGGAGCTGCTAGGCAAGTTCTTTGCATTCCTTCTTTTTTAATACGAAGTACTCCACTACTTCGTATTTAAGACTCAACTTGTTGCTTCTTCACATGCTCTTTCGCCTTTTCATACGTTAAAGAGTCCAACAATATTGATTGACAACTTACCAATTTTTGTTTAAGGTAACAAATAAATACAAAATTGGAGACGGGTAATTTTTTAATGAGAAATTTTAATAGAACATTACTGAATGATATTGAGTTTCTTAATTATCACACTTTATGTTAAATGTAATGCTTTTATTGTACTGCCAACCAAACTATTCCACGATGACCCAAAATGAAATTTGCCTCGGACACTAGAATAAACTTACATGCATTTTAGCGACTCATTTTTCTTTCATTTGATCAAATCCAACGAGTATTTGACTATAAACCCCCAAAATTTCAAGCAATGCTTAATTTGATGTTTGATCATTAAAAATGAGTGTTAATCAAAATAAGCAATGGGAATTACAGAGATGTAGAGCTAGTTAGGCGGATTGGTGCGGCGACTGCCCTGGAAGTTAGAGCTACAGGCATCAGATACGCATTTGCTCCTTGTATTGCGGTAATTAGCTTCATCCTTTGAAATTTACTCTCTCATTTAAGACCGGTGTACGGATTATTAAAACAGGTTTATCTCAGGGTATCATTACATGTTCCTTCATATGGGATAATTTGAATACATTTCATAATACAACGATCTTAAGTGAGACCCGAGCTGTCAGCTACTCAGCTGTCCTCAATATTTGGTGAATGTTCTTTACAGGTCATGACTTGTGACTTGAACTGGTGAATATTCTTTACAGGTTTGTAGAGACCCAAGATGGGGCCGTTGCTATGAGAGTTACAGTGAGGATCCCGAAATTGTGCGCGAAATGACAGATATTATCTTTGGTTTACAAGGAGAAAACCCTCAAGGGTCCCTCAATGGGGTGCCTTATGTTGGACAGAGGTATGAACCTACACAAACACTCCATGTCATGTAAAAATATACAGTTTAACAGAACAGCTGGGTCCGAGTCTCTATTAACACGAGTACACAACATTGGTGGTTGAGTACGAGCAGCATTGGCATTTAGCTACATTGGCGGATCCATGTGTAACTAACTACATGGGTCCTCGGAAACCTTCAAAAAAATTCAAGTCATACTCCGTAAAGACTACTAGTAGACCTGGCAAAAGTATACCGAATCCGAAAACCGATCGAAAATACCCGAATCGACACCTAACCGTACACCCGAAAGGTATAACTGAACTTCACCCCGAAACCTGAATCGACCTGAATTGATTCGAAATCGAACTGAATTTGTAATATCCGAAATAGACCCAAAATCGAATGAACCTGAACTGTTTCAACCTGAGTTGTTTTAATCCAAACCGATATATACCGGAACCGATTTCAANCTTTTTGTACATGAATGTCACCCATTTGACGTCAATAAATTAATATTATATCGTTGTTATAAAAAAAACATTATATATTACTTTTTTAAAAAAAAAGTATTCGTATTATATCCAATGTTTTGAATAAAGACCTAATTCCTTGACATCCGATCCGATTATGACCTGACTCGAATCTCATCTGCTCTGATATTGACCCGACTCGAACCTTATTTGCACCGATATTGACCCAACTTAGACCTGAACCAACCCGAAATATCTACAACCGATTAAAAGTGAAAACTGAATCCAACCTGAGTTGAATCGAACTGAAATCGAAAATAAAGATAAACCGAAATAAGCCGATCCGAAAGAACCTGAACCGAAACTGATCCGATTGACCCGTTTGCCACCTCTGAAGACTAGTGATGTATAAATTTTTAGCAGGACACCGTAAACAAAATTTTCAGTCTGATTCACATTTCTCTTTCATGATTAACTGATTATGTTTACTTGGTTTATATTATATGGATGTGTTCAATAGGGAAAAAGTTGCGGCTTGTGCTAAGCACTTTGTGGGTGATGGAGGGACAACCAGAGGTATTAATGAGAACAACACAGTAATTGACACAGCTGGGTTGTTTAAAATCCACATGCCTGCATACTTTGACGCCATCAGCAAAGGAGTATCAACCATCATGGTGTCTTACTCTAGCTGGAATGGAGTTAAGATGCACGCTAATCGCAATCTAGTCACTGGTTTTCTCAAGAACACTCTCCAGTTTAAGGTAATGCCGACTTACAGCCCCTAACTAATCATGGTTCTTATGGCGGTTCATGTTAGCTGATCCCAGACTGATTAGGCTTCTCTGTTGTCGTTTTTGACTACCTTTATTTGGACATACAGGGCTTCATTATCTCGGATTGGGAAGGAATTGACAGGATAACTTATCCTGCTCATGCCAACTATACATACTCTGTCTTAAAAAGTATACGAGCTGGAATCGACATGGTTAGTGCCTTGCAAATTGCAATGACTTGATTGTTCATGAATTGTTTTTAGAGATGTTCATAGGGCCACGGCCTTTTGTCTTTTGCATCCCACCCATGTGGCTCAAAAGAAGAGGCCTGCACCGTATCTAACCCTAGATCGCATTTAGTCACCTAGTTTGCTGATAAAGGTAATATGATGGTATGCGAAATATACAGGTCATGGTCCCTAAAAACTACACTGAATTCATCGACATTCTGACCTCCTTGGTGAAGAACAACTATATAAGGATGGAGCGTATCGACGATGCAGTGAAGAGGATTTTGAGGGTCAAGTTCACTATGGGTCTATTCGAAAACCCTATGGCCGATACTAGTCTAGTTCACGAGCTTGGCAATCAGGTAAAGATAACATACATACCTGACAGAAAATATGGGTTCAGATTTCCTAATCTTCTGTTCATTATAAATTAATTACCTCACTACAAATAATCAAATATCATAAGCAAGATTCAAAAATGTAGGCACATAGAGAATTGGCAAGAGAGGCAGTCAGAAAAACTCTTGTTCTACTGAAGAATGGCAAAGACGGAGACAGTCCAGTACTGCCCCTCCCAAAAGGAGGATCAAAGATACTAGTGGCTGGTACTCATGCTCATAATTTAGGCTATCAATGTGGAGGATGGACTATCAATTGGCAGGGATTCTATGGTAACGACGACAATGGAGGTAACTTGAATTCATCAATTCATGATATGGTTGTTCCTTTCCTGTTCTACAATATCATTCAGCCAACCAGTCCGTCCAATTGTCTACGGGTTACTCTGAGATTGTCCCTTTGTGCGCGTTTCAGACAGCGGTGAAGAAACTAGGTCATAAGGCTAAAGCTTAACCTATCTGAATGACCCGACCTGATCTCAATCGTACACAAACATAATAACACAACTATACCTAATAATAACACACCCGAAGCATAGACGACCTTGAAATGACTTGATAAAAAATGAATCCAATGCCGTTATATCCTAACCCCTAATGCTTGAACTAACTCGACGTGTATCCCACCTAAGTGACTCATCCTCAAATCTGGGCGCGTGGCTACTTACATGAGTTACATGACTTACATGTCTTTGCTGCCAACCATGGCCAAGAGCCTATTTCTAAGATACTCGCAAAAACTATATATTTGAAAATTTGCATAAACAAAAGGAGCCCAAATGGAAGTAAAATTAGATGATTTTCACTAAATACCTTGTTTGATGACCAGGAACCACAATCCTCGACGCAATAAAATCCACAGTGCACCCATCCACTGAAGTTATATTCGAAGAGAACCCAGATCAAGAATTACTCAACTCAAACGATTTCACCCACGCCATCGTTGTTGTGGGTGAGCCTCCATATGCAGAGACGGATGGCGACAGTCAAACACTGACAATGATCGAACCAGGACCCTCTGTGATCAGCAACGTCTGTGGGGCCCTGAAGTGCGTGGTTGTCGTCATATCAGGCCGGCCCATTGTAATTGAACCCTACATGGCCCATATTGATGCCTTGGTTGCAGCATGGTTACCTGGTACAGAAGGCCAAGGTGTTACTGACGTGCTATTTGGTGATTATGACTTCACCGGAAAGTTGGCAAGAACTTGGTTTAGGAATGTCAGTCAATTGCCAATGAATGTGGGTGACCTGAATTATGACCCGCTTTTCCCCTTTGGATTTGGTTTAACAACTAATCAGGTTCGGGACTCGGTAACTACATCGGCTGTTCAAGACGAGTGATGACATTTGCCTGAATCTGTGCAGAAAACATGTCAATTCAGCAGAAGATATAGATTTGGTTGATTGATTTATTATTTTCGTACAGAAAATTATAGATTATAGATGACGAAAATAAAGGTTCATTGTGCATACAACGATTCCATTTAATGACTTTTATAAAATACAGAAATAACACCAATTGTCTCTGATCACTCGTTTTTTTATTGGGTTAATTATTTGTTGTATTAATACAACGGTTTTACACAAAACTAGAAGACAGAGAGAACACAACATCAAAAGTGTTTTTGATTAAAAAACAGGGTAATGTAATGTACATGATTACAAAGCACTATATGAAAGATATCAACACACAAACTTTCAAGTTTATCAATAATCCGGATTTATTTTTACAAAGAATCGGAACCCACGTGAACACAATTAGCTCTTCGACTTGGAATGCTTGACAAGCCAATCGATAACAGAATCAATATTGGTGGAGTTCTTGCAGGAGATCATGAAGCAACACACCTCTCTGTTTGTAATTGACTTGAGATCCCTGCACAATGCAAAATCAGTTCAGAACTTAGCAGGTCTAGGGGCTTGTAGAGGGAAATAAGAGATTAACGACTTACATTTCGTCCATAAGTACGTCTTTGGATAGAGCTCCGGCCTTGTCTATTTTGTTTCCGAGCACCAGTAAAGGGATGCCATTCAGTGAGGGTTTGCTGAGCAGATCATGGAGTTCACTTCTCGAGGTGCTCATGTTATCATGATCCGCAGCATCCACAACATAACTATATAATAACAAATCAAGGTTTTCAGCATCGTCCCGAGTATCACCTATTCACCTTTCAAATGCTAACTAATAGAATCTTCGAAGATAAAATCGAGTCTGTGAAAAAGAGAGAGAGGATATCATACACAATAGCAGAAACAGCGCGGCAATATCTCTCCCACATACTGCGAAACCTTGGTTGGCCACCAAGATCCCACAGCTTTATAGTAACATTCCCTTTGGTCACCTTCTTCATATTGAAACCCACCTGCAAAATAAATGTCGAGTATCATGTAATTTTAGCTTTATATCAAATAAATGCATTCACTAGTGTATCATGAGTTTCTAGTGAAATAAAAGTAACACATACTGTAGGGATCATATCTTCACTATATCCTCCAGTAGCTACGACATTCACCAGTGAAGTCTTTCCGGCATTCTGCAATCCAATCAAGGAAAGCTCCATTTCTTGCTTGAAAAAAAGGCTATGGAATAGTCACCAAGGTGAAATTAGTAAACATCAGGGAGCCAAAGTAGTTATAGCTTTATATGTTCCGGCAATACAAAAGATTCAATCAAACATGTCATATTGAATATGGGAAAATAAGCGGGGAATAATCATCTATTGTAGTTATAAACTACTCCTGCCAACTTCCCATTCAAAGAACCAGTCGTAAATCAAATTCATGGCATTTCAAAGACTCCAGTATCTTAAATCAAGAACCACCAACGATCATTGTGTAAGAAGCTTCTGATTTATTTTCATTCCGTACTAGAGTCCCGGTAGATCAGATGGATATAGCAGTAAGTAGCAATCATTTCACCGATTTGATTAAGATAACAGGCTCAGAGTATAAATGATCTCTAAACGTGAGTAACGACGAAAAATGAAGTCAAGATTAGAATTAACAGCACCTCTTGATTTAATTTGAACCCTAAAAAAACATCCAAACTTCATCTAAATGTCACATAAACAAACTTGGCAGGTTTATATAAGCCCAAACTTCCTCTAATTGCCAGGAGGAAACTTGGGCTGCCTCTCAGCAAACAGTACGCTATTTCCTAGCGTTCATAAAGTTAACCACCTGCCTCTAATTGCAAAGTTAATTCCCGAGAACAAGGCAAGCCGAAATATTAATTGGCTAATCACCCACCCCCTTTTATTCACTTTTCTATGTTACAAATTGGTTCTATAAAGACAAGGATTTTAAGTAGACAACAATAACACGCGACAGTGGTAGGGTGTGAAATTGTGAACGTAGCCTTGCCCTAATACCGTTGTGTCTAAAACACAGAGACAGTTGCTATTACAACTCCAAACTTCAAAAATATAACCGAATCAGTAATATGGACGTAAATGTCAGCTAATAAACACAAAATAATCCAATATCATTGGCTTACAAAGTTAACAACCAAAGGTGCAAACTTTCAGCTGTGTTCTCAATTGGGTTAATAAGCTAAACACAATTTCATCACAATTTAACATTCAAATTAATCACCAAATTCCTTATATTGGGAATATATAATCCTACTTCTCTAATAAACCCGTACAAAAAAAAAATTTGGTTAATGCAAAACAAACCTTAATTACGCATAAATTAACAACAATAAAAGGTAAAAGAAATACTAATAAAAAAAAGGAGAAAGAGGGATAAAGATGAAACCTGCGAAGCCAATTGAGGAGGGCATCCCAAAGACCCATGGTTTCTGGGTAATGACCCGAGACCCGACCCGGAACACCAGCCAAAGGTATGTTATTACTCCGTACTTATTAGAGAATAACGGAGAGGGGAGATACTCAATAAATCAATAATCCCCTCTCAAGCCTCCGGACTTCGGAGAAGGGGAAAAAAAGGAATTTTTGTTGTGTTTGCCTGTTTGGAGTGTTTTTACCCTTTGCAAATTTCAGTTAGTTGAATTCTTTCGAAATAAATTCAATATCTCATGGTAGAGTATTTTTTAAAAATCTATTAAAAACGGTGGAATTTAAAAAAAAAAAAAAATTAAACGGGTTGATTATAAAAGTTTTTCCGAAAGTGAAAGTGTGTGTAATTCTGAAGACCAAGTTAAATTCGATGATAAGCGGACATCAATCGATAAAATACATAAATTTTAAACTATTTTGTGCTTTGATAGAAGTGATGAGTGATCTAAGATACGTTTATGGGCTTCTTCTGTTATACAGTAGTAATAAGCAGAGCATTTGAACAATCGATTTTTAACTATCTTTTCATTTGAATGGGTTATTATTTGAAGTAGTTTGACCCCGTGCAATAAAGGCACGGTATCTATAGATTTTTTTATTTTTAATAAATTACTTATATAATAGTATTTTTAATAAATTACTTACAGATTTAGCAATTTATAATTTTATTTACATTTTATTTACATTTTAATTAAGAGATTATAGTTTATAGTTTAATTAAAATAATACAATTTATTAGTTTTCTTATTTAGTGAATGCACTTAATTACAATTAACTTTTTTATTTAAAAAGATGTTTTTTGGAGGGAAAAATATGAAGCTACCTTTTATTTTATTAGATATGTGATTCTATGAATTTGTTTTACATAAAAATGTGTAAAGCAACCTTAAATAATTTTTTTAACTATTATGCTCTCCAACTAGAGGGGTGTGCATGATCCAGTCTGGACAGGACCAGAATCGACCAGAACCGGAAATAAAAATTTTGGCCCGGTCTCCGATCCAAATTTATTAAGGATTTCGGTTTTTGGTCCATTCCAGTCCGGACCAGATTTACCGAAATTACATTTTAACTTTCTTTCTTATGTTAGTTTACAAAAATTCTTTATAAATGTTATTTGTTATGAAATATTATTATTATTCTTTCTTATGCTAGTTTACAAAAATTCTTTATAAATGTTATTTGTTATGAAATATTATTATTATATGGAT
>LHUT01007235.1:0-10949 GCA_001412135.1 Silene latifolia subsp. alba | reverse complement strand
AAAAAAAAAAAGAAAGAAGAGAGATAATACGAAATAGAATGATATGATGTCTAAGAAATTAGAAGCTTAATGTATATATACATCAGCCTACATAACATACATTCGGCTACGAGGCGAAGCATAATGCTTGGTAATAAACTTATGCAACTTAGTGCATCTGATTATCATGATTGTTGACGGAAGATCATCTAATGTCATTGCAGGTGTAATTGAAATTGGGAACTGTAGTAGCGTTTGTTCCTGTCACCAACCTTGGAGCTAATACCTACTAATAAAGGCGGTGTCTTTCGGGCCAATTTCATACTTATAGGAAGGTTGTAGGTGAGTTGGTAGTTTGATCTCTTAAGCATTTAATCTAATACTTGTACCAGTTTTGGTTGTGATTGATGCTAATAAAGGTTGAATTACTATCACAGTTGAGTTGGACAATTTTATGTCGAAATACAGGTTTATAAGAAAAAACTGCCAAATAGCCGAAAGTACCCTTTTGGTTGAATTTAGTGATCTTTGCACTTTACAGGCACAATTGAGTAGGTTAAATCAGTAGTCATTATAAATCTGAAATGAGGTTAGATATGGTAAAAGACAGAGTCATCAATTTAACAAGGGAATACGGAAAAAAGCAAAATGAGAAAAAAATATGATGGTCGTGTTTGTTTAGTTTCCTAATGCAAGGAAAATGATATATAATATGCGGAATGAGATTGAATAATTTTTTCGTCTATAATTTTTCAGGCAGAATTGCAATGGAAGAAAGTTACCGTAAAAGAGGCCGTCCACGAAAACCAAGGTCTGCAGACGTTTCAGTTCCCTTCATCCCTGACATGTTGCCCCCGGCTGCTGTAGTGTTCGACCTATATCCAAGTACGCTTTTCTCACAGCTTTAATAATTTATTATAAATTATGTACCAGTCACCAAGCCACCCTGGTAATACAAATTTTGTGCAACAGCTGCCACTGTCGACCCCATGCACATTGAACCAAGACACCCCCCGGAAACCGATAACTCCGCTAACTACTCCCACCTCCCACCCTTGAGGCAATCGACCTGCGACATGTCACCAAGCACCCCATTCAATCCAAATACCAGCTCAGTAAACCAAAACAAAGACGCTCATGACCCGGATTGTAGACCCCATAAGAGAGGTCGACCACGCATTAGAACAAGTGTACCTGTTGACAAACCTGTTTGCTACGGTACTGAACCAGCTGTGAATTCCATAGCTAACGTGAATGAAACTGGTAAGTGACTAAAATATATTTACGCGTGACAATTCACTTTTGCCAGTTAATGGGTACATTTTTTTTAATAACAAAACACAGCTGGTGCTGAGAACTATACCGCCCCTACGCATGGCCAACCACCTTCCTCATCGACCACGAAGAACGCTACAAGTACGCTCTACTTTATTTATCCCGGCCCCTTTGGCACCAAACATTTAGGAAAGACTGTTGTACCTTAACCCATTCACTCACCGTGGTTTTTCTATGCTCCTTAAATTAAACAGGTAGTCGCCAGAAAGGGCTCAGTCATCGCCGGATTGGCCGCCCACATAAGGCTACACTTCCTGCAAACTCACATCATTATGTCACAGAGATCGCCCCCAAGACAACAGAAGTCTTACGACCCGATATCATCGCAGAAGGTATAATCTTCAACAATTACCAACCTTATTAAGTGAGTCAGTGAGCTACTCTGACGACAAAATCACTTTAATTAATTTTTTCGCAAAAAGCAGGACCCGCATATGCAATTTATGACCTCAACCAGACATCGAGCACCTCGAATATAATTATGTTATTTTCCCTGCACTATCTCCTACTCTTTTGAGCCTAGGAGAACACCGACCTGTAACAGTAACAGTTAAGTGTGAGTACTCATGACTGCTTTAATCTTTATGGCCGCTGACTGATCACCAAGGTAGTACAATCAGAGGCATATATTCTGGCGAGGTAGCTAGGTTAGGCAAGAGGATGTTGGAATATTGGCTTAGGTGTGTTAGGTCATTGATTTGTTAGCAATGGGGTTGATAGCTTAGGAACTCCAATAGTGCATAACTCTAACATGATTCCATGGCCATATTCTTGCATTTAAAGGTTTGATTGGATGAATGCTGTAGCAAGAGAGGGGGAAGGAAGGAAGAGAGTTGGATTATTTGACTTCTATGTTCTCTATTTTTAAAGGATTTAAATTTGGATTGAGGGAAAAAGGATCATTCTGTTCCTTTTCCATGACTTCATTAAGAATTCATAGAAAATTCCCCGTCCTTTCATTTGTTTATTTTATTTCAATATTTATTTCAGTTTATAATAAACTACAACATTAGTTATTGCTAAACCAATGAGGTAACCATTCATCTGATTCTCCTTAGTCATAGTAAATTAACCAAGCAACGAACTTGATATATTAACTCTATCCAACTAACAGGGAAATATTTAAAAGCTTGGTGCTTCGGACCGCCAACTGAACTTTGTGAGTTCTGTGACGCCGTGGTCTGGAAAGAAGAAACTGTAAGCGAGACACCCAAAAAGGGGCCAAAGTTCGATATATGCTGCCAGAAGGGGAAAGTCAAACTCACACTATTCAAAGAACCACCTGAACTATTGAAAAGTTTATTAGATCCGTTGGGGGGGCCACGCTGCACCGAAATCAGAAGGCTGATCCGGTCGTACAAAACTATATACGCATTCACATCCATGGGTGGCAGGGTCGACAACGCTGTGAACAAAGGTGGTGCGCCTTATTGCTTTAGACTTAGTGGCCAAAACCACCATAATATTGGCTCCCTCCTACCTCCAGTAGGTAAACAACCACGGTTCATGCAATTATACTTGCACGACACAAAAAATGAATTAACAAACCGGGTGACATCCTTGAGTGGCGCAGGGAAAAACAGCCTGCAACCGGACATTGTTGAGAGCCTATCCCAGATGATGTACGAACACAACGACATTGCAAAATTCTGCAAAATGGCTAGAGAACGGATGTATGACATGGATCTAGAACCTGTACAACTACGACTTCGTGTTGGCCGTAGCAAAGACGACAGCCAATTTAATCCCCCAACAGGGGACGAGTTTGTTGCCCTTATAATTGGTTGCGAAGAAACTGAAAAAGGTGCCCGAGATATCGTAATCCAAGAACGCACAAGAGGGCTTCAATGAATCTCTGAACTTCACCCAAAATTTATGGCAATACAGTACCCATTAATTTTCCCATACGGTGAGGACGGGTATAGACTAGGAATAGAGCATTTAGATGCGGCAACTACTAGCAGAAAGAAAAGGAAAACCGTTACAATGCGCGAGTATTACGCTAATAGGTTCCAAGAATGGTGGAAAGATGGGGAACTTACTGACGGGATTTGCGTACTGTGTGGGAGGTTAAGGCAACAGTTCATGTGCGACGCATTTACATGTGTTGAGGAGACTCGGTTGGATTATGTCCGACACAACCAAAAAGCAATTAGGAAATATTCGCTCTGTGGGCTAACCGATGCAGTAGCCACTGGAGAAGTAACACCTGCTTCAATTGGCCAACGCATAATTCTTCCACCATCTTATCCAAACTGTTTCAGAAATCTCTTCCAACTATACCAAGATGGTCTGGCTATATGCCGATGGGCAGGCCCTCTTGATTTGTTCATCACTTTCACGTGCAACCCAAAATGGGAGGAGATCTCGGAATTCCTAAAATCTATCCCCGGACAATGGCCGGAGGATCGTCCCGACATCCTTGCCAGAGTGTTCAAAATTAAGCTAGACGAACTCATGCTAGACTTGACGAAAAGAGCTTTCTTTGGTGAAACTCTCGCAGGTATCATATATATCATCAATTATATGTAATATCTCTTATTCTCATCACATTATATACCATATTGTAGCAGTTGTACAAATTTTATTAAAAAAATTACAACAACTAAATATCAACGACACCATAAGCAAAAGACGTCTACCCTATTTACTAACTTTGTTCATTTTCCTCTGTTAGTTCTATACTAGAGTCCCACATGCCTGCAGCATACACAAACACTCTTATTTTGGACTGATGAAATTCAAGTTCAACAAACTAACCCATCTATTTCAAAAGAAACCACTCGGACACCCGGATAAAGCAGTATTTCAATTATTTCCCAGACTTATTAGTTTTCGTCCAACCCTATTTAAAAATTGATTGGCTTTATCCCGCTTCCCTTTTCCTAAACAAAAACTGGATCGTCTATGTGGAGAAAGTGTGTTTTAAATAATTTAGTACCACTAACTTTGTTAATGTTACCCAGTTATTTATACAGTGGAGTTCCAGAAGAGAGGGTTGCCGCATGCACACATATGCTTATTTTTGCGACCTGAAAGTAAGCAAACTGACCCATCGGATATTGATAAAATCATTAGCGCCAAATTACCGGATAAAGCTGAAGATCCAACCGGATATGAGGCAGTGGTGCAATTCACGCTGCACGGCCCTTCTGGAGAAGCTAACACGAGTTGCCCCTGTATGATTGCTGGGAAGTGCTCAAAGTATTAACCGAGAGATTTTTGCCCTTACACATCTGTTAGTGATGATGGCTACCATGTATACAGTCGAAGAAAAGATGGCAGAGAAGCTGAGAAGAATAAACATACGCTTGATAACAGATCAGTGTTCCCTCACAACCTAGACCTATTAGTGAAATACCAAGCACACTTGAACGTGGAATGGTGTAACAAACACAAATCCGTGAAATATATATTCAAGTATATGTCTAAAGGATCGGACATGGCCCATACAAGTGTGCAAGAAGTCCGCCATAATGTAAATGATGGAAATGTGAATGCACAGCCAGTTGATGAAATTGAAACATTTCTTAAATGCAGATATGTCTGAGCATCTGAAGCATGTTGGCGGATGTTTGCATTTGAGATCCAATATAAGCAACTACCCGTCCAGTGCTTGACGTATCACTTAGAAACCGAGCAAGATGTCTTCTTTGATGATTCAGAGGCTCCCGATGACATCTTAAACAGAGTGGGAGATGCAAGAACCACCCTTACCGAGTGGATGACTACTAACCAAAAACACGAGAATACATGAATGTTAACATACGCTGAATTCCCGACTAAATGGGTTTGGGACAATAACGAAAAAATATGGATAAGACGGCAGAAGGGATTCAAAATCGGAAGGATGTACTTTGCTAATCCAAATTCCGGAGAGTCGTATTACATACGGCTACTACTGAACATCGTGAAGGGGGAAAATGCTTTGCAGATCTTCGCACTGTTAACAAAGTCATTCACCCTACATATAAATCAGCTTGCAATGCTCTTGGTCTATTAGACGGAGATGATGAATGGGATGTTGCATTGAATGAAACAGCCAGCTGGGCAACTTCTCAATAACTGCAAGAAATGTTTTCAACATTGCTATTATTCTGTGAGGTGATAGACCCAAAGCAGTTATGGCTTGCACATTGGAAAGATTTGTCAGACGACATTCTATCTAGACAACAAAGGCGTCTCGGGTACAGAGATGTGAAACTAAATGATGAACAAATCCAAAACTACGCTCTGTTGGAACTTGAAATCATTCTCAACAGAAGTGGCTGTAGCTTAAAACAATATGCAGACTTTCCAACCCCAGATAAATCCTTGATAAAGAATTGTGGGAATAGGATACTACTAGAGGAACAAAATTACGATGCTGAGGAAATGGCAGTACAAGCTGAACAATTTTAAACTGGGTTAAATACTGATCAAAGAAAAGTGTATGACAGTGTCTTAAATGCAGTTCACCAAAAAAATGGTGGCCTCTTCTTCGTGTATAGAAGCGGAGGTACAGGTAAGACATACCTTTGGGGAGCACTCATATCTAGGATACGATCTGAAGGACTTATTGTTCTTGCAGTAGTCTCCTCTGGAATTGCAGCATTACTATTGATATCCGGTAGGACAACCCACTCTAGGTTCATAATACCAATAAAACTAACCGACACAACAAGTTGCAGAATAGAACAAGGAACATATCTCGCACACTTGATTAGAGTAGCTTCTCTGATTATATGGGACGAGGCACCAATGGTACACCATCATGATTTTAAGGCCGTTGACAGAGCCTTTCATGATATCATGCAACTAGATGACCCCGAGGCAAAGGAAAAAATATTTGGAAGTAAAACCGTTGTGTTAGGTGAAGGTTTTAGACAAATACTCCCAATCATTTCAGGGAAGGGACGGGAAAGCGTCGTGGATGCTTCAATAAGCAAATCAGCACAGATATGGCCACATTGTGTGGTCCTTAAGCTGCAAAAGAATATGAGACTTATGAAAGACAAAGATAATAATGAGGTTGAAGAATTGGAAGATTTTGCAAAATGGGTTCTTGATATTGGCAATGGTAATATTCTGGCAAATACAAAGGAAGGGAAGGACGAGAAAACACGGATTGGAATACCAAGAGATCTATTACTACCAACTACAAATGATCCCATCGGCACAAGTCAATTCAATTTACCCTACACTCCTTAACAACTGCATGAACCCCAATTATTTGCAAGCTAGAGCAATTTTGGCTCCCAAAAACGAGTTGGTTGATGAGATTACTGATAAATTCTCCGACTAATACCAGGTGACGAGGTAATTGCAAAAAGTGCGGATAGAATTTGCCCACTCACTAACGGAGGGAACATGGAGAATTTATACCCAACGGAATTTTTGAACTCCCTCTGGTTTCAAGGCTTACCAAACCACGAGATACATTTGAAGGTTGGATGCCCAATAATATTGATGAGGAACATAAACCAAGTTGTCGGCATATGCAATGGAACTAGACTGATTGTTGTACGTATACGATCACGTACATTGGAGGCCAAAGTTATCACGGGGACTAATGTCGGTACATTGGTTGCAATTCCACGAATAGAAATGACTCCAACGGAAACTAAATGGCCCTTTACAATAAAGAGGAGGCAGTTCCCTATTAGGGTTTGTTTCACAATGACGATTAACAAAAGTCAAGGGAATACATTTGACCAAGTAGGTGTTTATTTACCTGAACCTGTTTTCAGCCACGGACAACTGTATGTTGCAGTATCACGAGTCACCTCTCGCAAGGGGTTGAAAATATACATTACAAGAAAGGACATGGAAATGAGCGAGGAGGAAACCAAAAATGTCATTTACAAAGAAATATTTGATGAACTCTGAAAAGTTAACAACCCAACGAAAATCGTCTACGGATTCTGGACAAGACTGTAATCCCACATGTGAAAACAAACAGATAGTAACATAGCATGCTGCTTCAAATACTACAAGTAACATCTACTTTTCTTCTGGTCTAACTCCTTATAGGTTATAAACTGAAAACCAATATGATACAGCACCATTGCATTGCTATCAATTGAATTATGCCTAAACAAGATCATATATACTCTCAATAATCTAGTGGTATTGAATCTCTGG
Source organism: Silene latifolia subsp. alba (assembly GCA_001412135.1). Taxonomy (NCBI): domain Eukaryota; kingdom Viridiplantae; phylum Streptophyta; class Magnoliopsida; order Caryophyllales; family Caryophyllaceae; genus Silene; species Silene latifolia. The sequence goes on along the minus strand of LHUT01007235.1, from coordinate 3,512 downwards.
CAGTAGTGGCAGGTTAGTTCTGGGAGTTGATGGCTTATTTAGGGAAGGTATGCTAATGTTTGGCCAGATTTCAGATTGGAATCCCGCCCCGTAGGAACTGATAGAGAGTTGGTGTAGTTTCTAAAGTTGTCAAATTAAATGAAGAACGTAAAATTTTATAGATTGATAGCCATACAGATATAGCATGTAGTTTTAAAAATTAAGTGATTATGGTAATTTTTATAGGTACTGAGTTATTCATTTGGCGAATAATGTCTGATGTGTAATATGTTATAACTTCCTGTATGGCTATCTTAGAATATCTAGAGGTTTTTCCACAATAGTTGTGTTTAAAATTTCACTGCCTTTTTTCAGCTGCATTGCCTTTGGAGTTTCCGGATGGTACAACTTCTGTTACCTGTCTCGTGTGCATATACGATTGCCCTTTGGGTAAGAAGGTAGGCGTTGGACCCTTAATGAACAAGGCTTTTGTTCCTCCTCCACCTGCTGGCAGCCTATACATGGAACAGGTCCATGTTAAGGTTAGTTTCTGACTTTATCTTATGTCTATATTCTGATAGCATGTGGTTTTTGGTGCCACCTGTTATTTTGGCATCGGACATTCAACCGCACCGCAAATACTTTTCAGAACACATCTTATTCTCACTCTTTTTCGTTTTCCTCACCCCGCCTCCACTCGATTTACGAGTTACTTTATGTTACCGCACACTTACATTACCTTTTGTTTGGACTATTTAGTATTTTTCGTAACTGGAAACATGGATGACACAACATAAATTTATATGGCACAAGTTGTACTGTTGCTGCTGAAAAAAAAAAAAACTTCCTCAAACTTATGATGCCTTACATTAACGAACGATTATGACGCTATGTCTCGCAGGTTTACCTTGCGGAAATGATTTTCAAAGAAACTGAGTTTGATAGCTTCCACTCCGGCAAGTCCCTATAGAAATGTATTAAACTATCTGATCCACTAAGTAATTGGAAATGGCCATTTGGGGTTGCTCAAAGTCGTTATGCTGCTTAAGCAGTTTACGAAACTACGAAAGTAATTATGAAAACCTTAAGGTTTTTTATCGGATGTCCCCGAAGGGATACCTTAGGGATCGTTATTAGTGTGCTCTATTTGGTGTGAAGATCAGATATCAAACCATGGATGTTTTTCTGCAGTATGCTGTATCTGTCAAGCGCAGTCTCACTCAGCTACATCTAAGAAAGTCATGGAGCACAGCCTCACTCGGCTACATTTTAAAATAGTGAGATTTATTTTCGCTGTAACAAAATAACGAAAACCTGAGCCAAGTTTTGAGAACTATAATTACATACATAAGTAGTCATGTTCACCTTCGTTTTGTTATTTATTCTCCAGGTGTAATTCAACAAGACAATTTCATGCTAAAGTATTTATTTGATCAATGGTTTTGAACAAATTACAGGACTACCTGAGATAAATTTTACTTGGCAATGCGCATATGAGTTCATAGTTGACATATTGGTTGGTCCTTTTTAAACAAGAAATTATAGCGCGAAATTCGTGGCCCTACTCATATTATCATATACAGTATGTTTATCCTCTTTTTTAACCCCTTTACTTGACTAACTACCTATTACAAATTCGAAATTGTTTGTACTGACCGATGTCAACCATTACAAATTCTTAATTCTTATTTATACGAGTAGAAAAAATATCCTAGCCATATATCGTACTCCGTAAATGACTACATCTCCCATATTAGATATACTTGTAATACGTTAAATAAATTTGGTTAATATGGAGTTAAAAGTCGTTATTAATAAGATTGTTTCAACACATGTGATCATAAGTACTTCTCCAAACAGTATGCCATACCATTAACTTAAGTGCACCATATGGCAAGTATCCAATCAGAAAGACGTACATGCAACTTTGATTATAAACAATAATATTACAAACGCTTGAACAGTAAAAATGCTCCGCTATATCATCGAACCCTTTCGGTGTGTATTCAGTAATCGTGTGGAAATAGAGGAATTGATCAAGTTAATATGGTCTTCCTGTTGAAATATTCTCGCTAAACGGGAATTGAAGTTGCAAAATAAAAATTTGATTCATTTCTTTCCGCAAGAACAAAGTCAACTACAAAGGCAATACCCAAAAGATAACTAACCAAAATAATGGTAAACCACCTCCAAGCAAAACAATGTGAACCGCAACTAAAAATCACCTAAAAAACCCAACCCACTTATTACCCACCCAATCAAGATGCAGAGGCATCTCATAGTACACATGGTCTGACGACTCATCATATAATTCAAAAAAAACCTCATAATACTCATCAACACTAAAAACATCTATAATTCTGCTAGTCCACCAACCATCGTTCATGAACACGTCAATAAGATCATATAGACCAAAATCAACCTGCGCAATAAAAGGAGCCACTGGTCGTATCTGCGCAACTGCAATCACATCCCTCAAAAGCCGAAGACCGTCGGAATTCAAAAGATGGTGAAATTTAACATAAACTTCCACATCACCCAACAAATAAACTATGGTTGCAAGGTAGAACGAACCGAAAAAACTGGGCTTCAGGAACATGACTTCCACTACATCGCCAACATTGTAAAGACTCATTAGAGAGATGGAGACAACCTGGAAAAAAAAAGTTAAAATGAAAAGGAAACCAAGAGAGGAAAATAGAGAGAGAAGACAAGACCTTAGGAATAATATGGCTTACATGTATAACAAACAATTCCAATTAATACTAAAAAAATGGAAACTAAAGAGACCACAAAAAAACCATCGGCAATAAAGAAAGAGTATACGAGGAATCAACATAATAATAAGCATGCATAAAGACTCAATAAAGACAAAGAAAACCGTTACTAAACAATAACCACACTTTAATATTTTATTAAAACATACTATCAGCAATAATAAAAAGGAATAAGAAGAGTCAACTTCATAATAACCATTTGCATAAATAAACAGTAAAGAAAAAAAATATGGTTCACGACAAATAAAGATTGAAATCATAAGGTCTATTAACAATAACCACACTTTAATGATTAGTTGCAACATATTAAGGTCCCAATTCATAATAGAAATTTAATTTAGAGAAGAACAACAATTATAAATTAAATATACATGTGTCAAAACGACCGTTACTGGTTTAAAACAAAACAAACGACATACACATAAGAACTGCAATAGAAACGCACTAATTTAACAAAAACGTGCCAAAATCAAGAATCGAGTCGGAGTATTTCTTATAAAAATAAATGACGGAAATGACCCCAAAAAATAATAAAAGAGGATAGAGCGAATGTTACGAGAGATGTTATATACAAGGCTACAATAGATGATCATGTCATATTGTCGTTGGTTGCTTAATTAGAGCCATCAAAAATTCAATAAGTAATAAGTAACAATAGTTAAACGATGCAAACAGGGAAAATAAGTAGTGTGAAATACATAAGGTAGTCAAAAATAGCACACCAAAAACAGGCATTGTTGAACCCGTTTCCATCCA
>LHUT01007234.1:0-10950 GCA_001412135.1 Silene latifolia subsp. alba | reverse complement strand
AAAGAGGAGTTCTAGCCTATTAGAAATCATACATATCGATATTTGTTGTCTGGACATGAATGATAATAATTCAAATATTTTATCATCTTTATTGATGTCTACTCACGTTATATGTGAGATCACATAAAGATTGTGATTACTATGGTAGATACACCGAAAATGGACAAGCACCTAGCCTGTTTGCTAAATTTGTTCAAGAGCATAATATTGTTGCCCAATATACTATGTCTGGTTCTGCAGACCGGAGTGGTGTTGCATGAATAAGAAATATGATATTGATTGGGATGGTGCAATGTATGTGAAGTAATTAATTTTCTTTCATTTTTGTGAACATTTCATTGGATATACCGAAAAGAGTAAAGGCTATAGATTTTACTGTCTCTCTCAATATAACAGGAATGTGGAATAAAGAAATGCTAAATTTCTTGATAATGACTTGATTAGTGGGAGTGACCTAATTCGGGACTCTGTTCATCATCACGAAGTTTCACCCATTAATTTAAGTAATAGACTGGTTGCCATTCTTGCCCCTCAAGTTCCAGTTAGTAGATTATACATCCGATATAATATCACCAATTGTATAGTTTTTGAGCATTATAATAAAGTTTTTGAGTTATGTTTTAAAAATTATGAGTTTATTATAAAGTTTCTAAGTTCATTCCCTTAAACATTAACCTAAAAAATTATAATAAAACTCAAAATCATTACTATAAGCTTAGTTAAATTTGAGGTTTGACAGGAAAAAAAAAATTAAAATCTAACTTATAATAAACTTTAATAAGTTCGGAAAAAATACACATATGTTCTTGACATCGAAATTGTGGAGATTTCTTCTAGGTAAATTGACAATGTTCAAGTTGCATTTTCTTCTAGCACCTTAAACGAAAAACAAGATGTATGGAAACATAACCTGTTGTTTAAGAACAAGATCGTGCATCAACATGGTCGTCCTGATAGCTTCTTTTTTGTGCTGCTCGACTCGTTTGTCCATTATCGTCTCTTTGTGATCGCACCTCACTCTCTTTAGTTCTGTTGTGGATCGGCGAGGCAACAGCTAATATATAGATTGGAGAATGAGGCTTAATTTCCATATCTGTAGATCAACATTTAGAAAAGTATCAACTTTATTACATACCTTTTATAAACAGGGAGCAAACTACAAAATCTGTCCAGATTACATACCTGTTTCAAAAAGGATTCAACTCCAAAATTGGTACTAAATTTTTCATGATATCAACATGGATACATATTTGTATTTAATGTTCTTTCGAGCGTTACGGCTTTAAGGAAGATTCTGAAAATGTAGTAGCAGCATAAATAAGAGCATAGGTTAGTTCCAGGAAGATTCTGAAAATAAAACACTAATTAATAATTAAGACTTAATTGTAGATTACTGGATTAAATTAATTATGTTAGCGGTTCTATCTTGACAGCCAGTGGAATTGGAAATGTAGGAGTATTACATTAGATTGACAGGGTGGACACGATTTGTCTATTTCCCACCTGATGAAAAAAGATTCATCTTTCTCTTATCTTTAATTAAAATACGATTCATATATCAAAATAGCTCACTAAATCGTTTTAGCCTGAGAGATGAGTTCGTGACCTTATTTCCTTGTTAATTCCAAAAGCAATTTCTCGGGTTTTTAGAAGATACGGCTAAAGTTTTCTTTTTGCTGGGAATAAAATTAAAAGAAGTGTATAAGGTTTTTAGGCAGTGAAGCTAAATTGTGAGCCATCATAATAAGTCCAATCCGAATAAAACTAAGAGAAAGGCAATGAAAAAACAGTGAAAGCTAGTCGAGAATAATCTTAACCCCAATAACTTCACCCTCTAAGGGGTTCTGAACTCCGAATCAAGAGTAAAAACCCAACCACCGCTGCTCTCTTTTCATTAATCCGGCAGCATCAACTATGACTGATACGGCTACGGGCTACCTCGTAGGCAAAAGTCCTTTGTGACCGAGGAAACGTGTGTAAATGATAAGAAGCAAGGACGAAGAAACGTAGGAGAATGAGGAAGCAATGTGTTAATGCTCCTTGAGAGGAGACAGTAGATGATTAAGGCTGTTTAATTTAATGAAACACGGTGATCCAGATAAATTAGATAATCATCAAAGATTCGGTATAAACATAAGCGCATAATTGCTCAGGAACAACATCTCCGACAGGTAATACACTCCAACCACATAAACGTAACGGAGAGCTGGAAACCTGGAGTATGCTTCCTTAACTTTTATTTTAATGCCTGTCTTAGCATATTTGTACGGAGTCTAATATATTACAACATAATAAATTCTCCTCCTTTTTTATTTGTTTGGGCCAACGAGTTGTCGTGAGACGTGAGGTGAAGCGAATGAAAGTTGTCGGACAAGGTATCAGCTTTGAAAGAGAAACCTGAAACTGAGTTCACTAGTAGATCGTGCCAAAAACAAAAAGAAAACGTGACAAGAAAAATCAGTCAGGAAACAACTGAAGGTTTTCATGTTGTACGATGCAGTTCTTGACGTAATTTTGAAAGTACTCGTGCACTTCTAATTATTGTAAGAAAGAGAGAATAAAAGATAACCAATAATTCATAGTCTGATAGATGATTAATCATCATTTAAGAAGAAAGTAGCACCAGATGAGAAATGAGAACGATGACAACCGAAGATAGTTTTATTACGATGACAGTCTATGTACTAATGTTATTGAACTAAATAAAAAAAATATATCAAATACTTGCAATTTGAGCATTAATGGAATAAATTAAGAGAAAAAAAAAAACCCAGAATAATCAGTATGCTCCATGGATCATCTTACGAGAGGTATCAACAAGTACTCCGCATAAAAGAGCTGCAACGAAAGGAATAAGTCTCAGATGAAACAAACTCGAATCAAATAAATGATGGTAATGCCAATTCGACATGCAATTAAGTTTGTTACGATTCAACTTTGTATCGACGGAGTGGCTTTCCAAACATTTGCGAGGTCTGGCATGTGGTGCGATAAGGGGGTCTGATATACATATCCTTACCCCCTAAAATGGGAACTTCCAACACAAGGGAGAGATGCTAAGGATGGATGCATACCTTCCAGATAAACATGTAGAAAGAAGTGATTGCAGCTTTGCTGCTTAGATCAGTAGACTTGGCATTTTTCCACAGAAGAGCAGCTAACAGACTATGACCAATAACCTATTATAATACAAGTCAACAAATGAACCATTACGAAAGTTGTTGAATGAGACCAAACCCAAGTACCTGCCCTCTGTATTTCAGGCCGGGCTAGGCATACTGGTTCCATAATGAGCAAATGCTGCAGGAGAGGCAGAAGTCCATAGACTCCGTCCCCAGACAATATCAATGATCCCAACCAATGAGAAAATGAGATTCAGTACGCTAATACTTGGTATTTTTGACTTGCATAAAATCAGAAAGTCACCAACGATTGAGAAGCAATCATGGTATTAAATCTGGGAAGTGGGTGCATGACACTGTATTGCGGCCGACATATAATGGTTCTGTAGATTACTATGACCTGATTTTGGGACAGTATCAGACACATTTATGACACGATGACGACATCGGCCCTGGCAATATATTCCACTATCACTTCTCAAACCGAGATTTAAGACACCAGAACCACAGTGTATATTACCGTGACAATTTTGCTCCAAAGAAAGGTAGATGATGCTCCAACTGATATGGCAACAGCATAAGCCATTTGAAGAAGTGATATGCAAATCCAAAATACCTGGCAGGGTTGCAAATAAAGAAAATTAGTTATTATTAAATACAAGTAGATAATATGCTGTACACTAAAAGGTGTTCATAATATCGCCATTATTCAAGACTAACCTTTTTTTGTCCTAATCGCACTGTGAATGATTGGATACCAAATATCTTATCACCTTCCATGTCTGGTATGTCCTGTATTAAATCACAGTTCAATAAGCTTGGGTTAGTAAGCAACAACAGCAGATCTACATGATCAACAAACCCCAAGAGTGGCTTTTTATCGACTTTCCTTATCATTATATATTTATATATATTGGCACTTTAAACTTATTCCATGTTCTACATGAAAAATCGACTTCAAAGCCACATCTCAAGCAAAAAAACTAACAAAAAACAACTAATCAGCCAATATAACACCAGTGATCAAACAATGAGGGTCTATTGCCAGATTATGTCTTCTGTTTACATGTCCAAATAATGATCATCATTGAACAAGACAATTAGTGTGGCTACTGCACACACCAGTATCCATAACATAACCTCACTGTTTAATTTGGCCTAACAGTAGTAAATCTACTAACCAGATTCTGAATGAAAGTTTTACCTTAAATAATGCTATAACGACAGAAAAGAAACTCATGAATGCCGTTGCAAAAATTAATGGCCTGGAAAAGACAGCCGGTCGTCCAAAGACATGCACCTGCATTGTTGAGTAAAAGCCAGACTATTAGATGCAACAGGTGAAGATTGATAGCACCAAATTGCTCGAAGTAAAGTATGCATCTTTTGATCTAACTCCTTGGGAGTAAGGAAATTGTACAAAGAACACATGCCTACATCAGACTAAACTGTTCATGTCCATTGTGTCTAATAGCATGAGGTAGGGCAAGAAATTGCAAGATATTAAGCAGAATGAGCATGAGATCAACTGTCTCTTTTAAGGCCACGGACCATAAGTGCATTCCAAGGCTTACATTTTCACAGCGCAATATATAATATGATATCTTACTCGGACTTGGGTACGGGGGTATTTGACAGAGGGATGTATCCAAGTGAGTGAGTGACAGCCACGACATGACTCGATATTTAAACACAGGGACTGTCATAAAATGAGGATGCAAGGGCGAGGACACGTCCTTAAAACAAAATATACATATAAATTCAAAATCTTTATTTTCAGATGTGAAATAGAGATCTTTTGAGAAACAGGGCTGAAAATCCTTAAATAGCTTAGTAAATGCTTCATAAACAGTCGTTTCCTCTACTTTTATCATGCAAGTCTCCCTGTTTGGCTCTTATAGAAGAAGTAACAAAGTAGTATGGGTCAGATACAGATTCCATACTCATATCATTGAGTGTCATTTCAAACATGGGTACAACACTTTGTCTGGTACAAGTGTACAACACTAAAAGTGAAGATTCGAAGCAACATAGCCAATAGGGCAAGAAGAATCAACAATTTGACGGATAACTAAATATCCTAAGCTTTCCACAAGTGTCAAAAAAATGTTCGCGCACAAAAAAAAGTGTCAAGACAGTGTAAGAAAGAAAACATCATTTTAAAAGGGTAAGAGCATCACCTGCATGTGCAAGAAAAAGGCTATTTGAACGATCACAGCCCGCACTGCCAGGATGCACATTGCTGCAACTACAGCAAACCTCTTCCATCTCAGCATAGGCAGCTTTACGTAAAAAAAGGACAAATAAGGTACAGAATTAAAAAACCACTTACATACAGCTTCAGAGAAATCTGTCGATAAGATGATACACATATCAAACTAGCAAGAACAAAGACGGCACCATAAATTTTATAGCCCCCGTAAGTACAAATGGTGGTTTCACCACTGATCACGGAATTGTTATATTTGTAAGATGTTGTTTGATTAACAGTTCAGCGACCACGACGAAATTTAGATGCCTCATTCTGTGTATATTCCTACTGCATAAAAGTTACTCCCTCCACTCCAAACTAGAAAACTGTTTTAAATCCAATATATTGGTCATTCTACACTTCAACGACAACATTACCCTCGTCCCTCAATGGCTCCACCAAATCGCAAGGTAGGGTGGGAGAGGAGGGAGGGGTCGGATGTACGCAGTCTCACCCTTGTGTTAGCAACACAAAGAGGCTGTGTCCAAATGATCCAAGATGAAAATTACATAGAGAAATGCATCAAAGGGCTGCTACTTAACAAACGAAATAAGCACAGCCACTTGAGTGAGCCAATTTTTACTTTATTCCATCATAATTCGGAACCAAAGAGTAATATCTTTTTGGCGTAATGGGAACTGGAAAGTTGGAAACTATAGGTCATTTTACACTTGCCAACAAATAATCAAAACGATATTCTTGTCTTTTTCAGCAGTAGGACATTAGATTCTTAGAAGTTGCATATAGAAGGCGTATTTGGCAATAGTCTGCAAAAGCAGTAATTTGATATCCTTTATGGCTCAGAATGAAAGCAATCATAAGAGCACCAAAAACCAAGTAAGAAAATTATCTTACATTTATGGAATAAGCTGTACCCAGAAGGAAGCTGATGAATAGAGCCCAGAATAAAGGCCACGAACCAACTACTGACCACAGCCAGAAACTCTGCATAGTAAAAGATCACATATAGAACTATATAACTATAAAATATCTAAGACATTACTACAAACAAAATTACCTAACAGAACTTTGTAGACATTTTTATATTATTAAACAAGGCATTGTAGATCTTCACGTCACTAAACAAATAAATTATCGTAGGACATTAAGATAGGGAAAATATCTCCTCTTCTCTGCTCCAAAAGAGAAAAGAAAAGGAAAAATACACCAGCATAAATCTACAGTAGGCTGTTAAAACGGGGAATACATATTCAGGATGTACTCTCCCCTATACACACACACCCTTTTAAGCTATTTATTACGTGGTAATGGGAGATTATCAAAAATGGTTCACTTAGGATTCACAGAAGCTGGCATCTAGATTTCCCACTGGTTTGAGGATAAGATACAGTAGTAATATGGACATATGGTTATCCTAAAATTGGGATAATTTAAGCCAATATACAGATATCATACCATCAAACCTTAACCAATACTTTGTGTTGTCAATATGCATGGGTAACTTGCTATGTCGTATTGCCAAGATATGCTACAATTGAGGAAGACTGACCCACAAGCATGGTATGTTAAGGGAACATAGCCTAAACTTGGGGCCGGGAGCCCGGGAAAGAAACCTAGGATGCAATCATGAGACAAACTTGGACAATGATGGTGATAATAACATCGGGACATGCCAAAGCTTACATTAAACCAGTAAACGCTATAGAATAGTCTTCGAGAACATGGTTGAAGCAACCAACCAATTAACTAACACAAAGGGGAACCAGCAATGCAGGAGGGGTATAATAACTGTCTTGCACAGACCATAAAGCTAAAACTAGATGCATAAGCCACCAAAATCTGACATTGTTTACACTCTCAGGAGTTCAACCGTTACTAGAGGGTCATTATTTTTCTGAGACGGGTGTTTGATTATCTTACCAACATGGCAAATGACGTAACAATAAAGGTGCCGGTTCCAACTGAATATTCCCCTGAGGCCAGTGGAAGATACGGCTTGTTAACCTGAAAGAGAACATTCAAAATACGCTTTTGAGTAGATAAACATGCTCAACAAGCTAGGCACTCGTCTACTATGTTTCCATAACATTCACAAGAGCCTGATGCATGTCTCTAAATTCTAAAATAAGCTTGAAATAGATAGCTGAGACTTTGATATTCTAACTCATCTTTATCAATATACTCGCATATATTATTCATTCTATGTAAAAAAAGATTTACAGAAACTCATTTTTACAATATTTTTTTGTTCAACCTTTCTGGTGATCTGTAATGTTTCCTTATACAATCCAAGTTAGTCCTCCCCAATTTATTCTGGGACTAAAGCTCTGTCACCGAATACTTATATGTAATTATGTATATCAATAAATGAAGAGCAGTAAAATAATGTTCAATTTAGAACATGTTTGATGATCATATATACTGTTAAAAGTAATTCAAATAAAACAGAAAAAGGATGAATGACTACCTTATCTATCTCAATGTCAGACAACTGATTTAAGCCAACTATATATATATTCATGAAAAGAGCTGCAATAATGGCCTGAAAAAGTGTCACAAATCAGTAGACTAACAAATGATACAATTCACAGCTACCTGCATACAGACAAAAATAGAGGAAAAATACTTGCAGCATTACCTCCAACATTCCAATGAAAAAAACTGGAGAAAAATCAGATAACTTCTGAACTGCCAGGAGAGAAACGGAAACAATGCTCAATGCCTGTCATAAAGTATTTTACAAAAGGAACCCTCGTCAATTACATATTCATACTAAAAACACATCAGCTCGACGGCCCTGACTTTGAGAAAACGAAGATGTAGCACAATTGTAAGATTTCGAAGAACTTAACTGTTCCTATCACAGTGTGCGGTCGTGAAAATCTATAAAAAGCATCTGCATAATTTTTAAGAGAACTCCAATAATCCTTTGGACGAAATGCTTCTGGCCCAGATTCAAGAGACTGTCCACAGCATGCAACCCCAAGACATTTTGTACTATATGTCCGGCACTTTAAAAGTCCGGTTTGGCCCGTTATCGTTTGGTGCTTCACTAAATGAGTATGGAAATTTACACCACATAATCTCCCTGAGAGATTCCATTCTTTAACCCGTGAACTTCGAACTGCCAAATCAAAAGACAGAAACATAGAGATTAAACTCACTTGTTCAGTTGTACATTTATCAGGACCTTCTCAAGTAATCTAGAACTTACAATCACAGTGGCCAGGCAGAATGAAAAGTTGAAAATCAGATTATAATTCTGGTTGTTTTTATAGAGTCCAAAGACTGCAAACGGCAAAAAACCTCCCTTTATTTTTAACAAAGAGGGTAAGAGTTAAGATTCCGTACATCCGGCAACTCTTACCCCATAAAGAGGTGAGGAAAAACTCCAGAGCATGAAATGAATATATTTGAGTATCTTATTGAGAATGCTACTCGTACTGCTGACTGAAGTATCAAAAAAATCTGAATCAAAAAACATTTTAAGAGAATCTAGCTTTCTCCCTCTTACAAGTTACAACCAACAAAATCACAGTAGTGTGCACTGTGCAGAAATTTATAAAACAGATATGCTTAAGCAGCCATGGAGGGGCTACACACCATTTAATAAAATTCATACAAGACACAAATCGGAAACCATATTTGTCAAGTTTACGAAGGATCTATACTCTATAGTATACACAAATGCCGCTTTGCTATCAGGGCACTATGGACATTGATCATGGATATTCATGGCCTATTATGAATCTCATTTGTATCTCCTATTACTAACTTTTATATGGAGTATATGCTATTCCCTTGACAAATGACTTCCAATCCCATAGTCTTATGAGAACAACGGTACGCAACACTAGAATGGTTTGATCTGAAAACCTTGCTCCAGCCAAATGCAGCCTTTACTAACCACCAACAACAAAACTTTTTACCCATCAAATGCATTCGACGTAATTATAGGGAATGCATAATGCCACTCTGAATTACTAAATGTCACTGATGTTTGTGAGACGGTGAATAGTAATATGTGATATGTCATTATACTAGGCTTTTATTGTTGTGGCATTAACAAAAAGTGTAGTGGCGTTATCATTTCCCTAATTATAACGAGGAAAAAGGCAACCAATCAGTAAAAAAAAAAAAAAAAATTCCGGCTGATCGATCTCTAACAAATCATTGGGTAAATTACTCCGGTTCTTTATATAACCATGCGTACTCGTGTTTGGCACTCGGCTCCTGGCATAAAAATCCCCCTTGAAGACCTTATATTAATCCAAACACAGTACGTTCATGAGACGTCTTACACGTGAGACGAACATAATAAACGTATAAGGTTTTGGGTAATTGGGTACGACACTTGGATACTCCGCCAACTTTTCTTTGGTGTAAACCCGGGTGTCGACCAAGCTTAAGAAAGGTCACTCCGTCACTGAAGGATTCAACTAAACAAGTAAAATGATAATAGTAACAATATTTAATCAATGTGAAATTGAATTAATCAGAGGAACAGCAATACAACATGCATGATTGAAAATAGACCCACATCCCCAAAAACAGTAAACATAAAATCTAAACAGTCAAACAACAATCAATCAATCAATCAATCATACCATTTGTGAGTGAAGGAAGTTGAAGAGCAACTGAACCAACTGCCAATGAATTCATCACTCACTCTCTCACTAATGAAGTAAAATCTGGGAGTTATTATTGATTAAAAAATGAAGAAATAATGGTGAGTTGGTAGGATTTTAGAGGAGTGATAATAATACAGTAAGTTGAAGCTGTACTACGAGGAAAAGTGAGGAAGTGTGCACATTTTTTGAGTTTACAGACTTGAATACTTCGATTACAAATGGTAGCACACAGAGGGGCCTGCCTTTTTGTCAGTTTGTCCTTAGTCCGTCTCATTGAAGACGGCCACTATCCATCACAAGGTGAAGACGAATGACGGATAGTGATCCACTGATCCTCTCACAAAATGCAAGTGGGGGTATCCATTTCACCCCACTTGCACTATTCATTTGCATTTTATGAAAGGGATACTATCCGTCTTCAGCTTGTGACGGATAGTGTCCATCTTCAATGAGAATTAATTTTTGTAGTTTTAAATCAGTTCAATTTGTTCACTATCATTTTCATTTTCGGAGACGTTCATTTCTTTCGTATAAACCACATCACTTTGAAGTGTAGAACCAAAGTTCCGTGTTGTTAATAAACAACTAGTCTTGTGATTTGGTTTTCACATATTTTCATTTAAAACAGCCAAACAGGTACTCCCTCCAATTCACAATAACTTCTCTATTTTCTTTTTTGATAAGTGTCTGTATGGTCCAAATTTAATTGTATGGTGGGATAGTGTATTTGTGTGGTCCTAATTTAATTATATGATGGGGTAGTGTCTTTCCTTAATTTTTGTGCCAAAATGAAATGGGAGGTTTATTATGAATTTGAGGGAGTACTAGTTTTCAACTATATGTTTTTAAGATCATTGATATAATTATTAACATTTAAAAATGTAAACCAATACATGAATATTTTATACTCTATTTCTTTTATAATGATAATAGGTTAAAACACGTGCAAAACATGCAAGAGTTTGAAACTTGCACATGTTTTAAA